>JACCPG010000889.1:0-10202 GCA_016069955.1 Drepana arcuata | reverse complement strand
TATATGAAAAATATACGGTCCCCTGGTCTAGTGCTATGTATGAGCTACTGAGAAACTCGATTCCCTGTATGGCATATGCGAACGTAGAAATACTATTTGTAGCACTTCACTATTGAATGTTGATAACACTGATTTCTTAACAGATTTTGGAGATCATTCTACTTGTAGTTGCAGCCGACGTTGATGTCCTGGAATTAGTGATGAAGAGGTGCCTCGAAAAGGATGATTTTCAGAAGAAATGTATTAATCTAGCCATCGACAACGGTTCCCTTATAGCACCTGGTTTGTGTGTTTTAGATCTACTTATTTGAGAATAATAATAATTCCAACATGGTAGTTTTTGGGCCATAGATTTACAAATCTAATAACAGTGGTTTGGGCAACGCTTGCAACACAAAGATTGCATATTCAAATCCCGACTGCTGCAAAGAGTTTTTTCAACTTTGTACAGTGATTTGATACGCCAGGAGCTTTGCAGTTAAGCGAAATATTGAGAGGAAACATGCATTGGTTTAAAAATAATTTCAAAGACGTATGTTTAGTTGAGAAACGGCGATGGATTCGCCATTTGTCACGTTGGCATCTAAAACCTATCTCTAGTGTAAAGTGGGTGTGTGGGCTAATACCAATACAGTCACTGCCTCTGTCTCCCCCTTCAGGGACTTTCGAACTTGCAATGTTTGTGTTGCTGGCGACTGCTCGGATCACTCGACTACCGCGGCACGACAAACTTAACTCGATGTGGAAAATGTCTTTAGCACAGACTAGAAATTTATATCCATCCCTGACCGCTGAAGACTTAACCCATTTAGGTATACGAAACTGTATAATTATCTTTTTATAACCAGTACCTATTTGGCGGCCCCGACGTAAAATTATGGGACCGATTTTCAATCAGAAGAATTTAAACCACGTGGATACGTTCTCCAAACAGAGCTGCCTCGCAGTGGACCAGATCAAACAAATGCAAGGGGGAAATTTTTCGATTTGGGACTTCGTGATAACCTACTCTATAAATTCTGTTTGTGTGTTCTGTTTCCGTATGTGTAGTGCTCGAAAAATGGTGCTGAAATCGGTGTCTGTCCCTTGTGACCATTTCTTACCCATTCTGGGAAAACATGGAAACATACGACTTTTGAATTTGTTTCAAAAGTCGTGTTTCTATAGTTTGGTTTCCTCTTGATGTTTTCCTTCACCGTAATAATCAAGATGTGATTAATCAATGTACTACTTAAACCATCTCGCCATCTGTCACGTTGGCACCTGATATACCTCTGGCGGAAAGTGGGTGTGTGTGTATTACCTACACACCTCTGCCTACCCCTTCGGGGACCCTTGTGGGAAGGCGTGAGGATATATTATTATTATTTTATTATTACTTAAATCGGTACAGTTGGGATTCTCTCTCGGGACACAAATACTCGGTCGTGACGGCTCTTAAAAAAAAAAGTCTTTATTAGTTGTAAAACTAATCGTTATTGAATACATGCAAGAATGAAAAAAATCAAAAAAAAAACTAACAAACACAAAAATTATCATATTTCTAAGAGTCATAATATAATTAACCGTAATAGTATTCTAATGTGCGCAGTGTCTGTTGACCCAAGACTATAAATTCAATGGATATCTCACCAGTGAGAGCATAATTATTTCCACCTTATCTTCAAGTGAATTGTAGCGACCCGTGACTTGACGTGCTAAAAAGACAAGCTACTAACATTGGATGATTTTGCAGTAATTGCAGTTGATACACTTATTTATTACTTTCAAGAAGTAAAAAAAAAGTTAATATGAATTCCTTCTTTTTCCCTTCAAGAGATTTTTGAGATATAAGAATATAGAAGATTCTACCTTCTCCAGAATATAATCTACCTTCTTGTAAAATTTCAGTCTTAAAAGGTAATAAACATGCAAACAAACATGACATATTTGAGTTACATTGACATATTTTATACTATTCGTATGGACTCGAATGGATGACTAAGGGATGATATCCACTAAACGGTTTGCATCGCATCGGATTTTGTTTTTTTATACAACAAGAGTGGCAAACGGCCCATCTGATGGGAAACGGTTACCGCGGCCTATTTACGCTCACGATACCGAAGTATCACTTGCGCGTTGCTGCTCCGTGTTCGGAGAGTTGTGTGTTGGCAGCATAATGGGACTAATCCCTCTGCTTCCAACACAATGTAACAATCCTTCCTCCTCCCCAAGGAACTCATTATTGGAAACCGTATTCACCGCGTAGGAACACAACACAAAAAATTATGTTATTTGGCTACGGAATTCTATAAGGTGGAGGTCCTGCCCCAGTCGGGCAGCTCCAAATTCGAATGGGAAACCCGTTATGCTCTTAAGGATATGAACGGATGCGGCGATAGCCGTACCGTACCGTTCTCCTTCTCCGGCTCCGTTTCTTGCGAGCGTATCCGTTTTTGCGCCGAATCAAAAAGTTGATCTGTTCTACCGTGTTTATGTCTTCTGAGGCCGGACTGATCAGAACGGGTATTACGACAGCTTTGTAATATATAGTGTATACTCGATTAACTATTGTTTAAAGATTGTAAAATCAGTTGCGATCCGATGCGAGGCGAGCCGTTTGGTGGAAATCATGCATTAGTACACTTAGTGCGTAGGAGCGACTTGAAGTCCCGCCTGTCCCGACGACAGGCGCATGCGCTGACAGCTAGGTGCTTCACCTCGACCGCGAAACAGTATTATGTTATTGTCATACAGTTTAGGGCTAAGATGAGAGCAGTCATCACCATATTGATAACTTTAGGGAACATAGTCAAAAGAATCCATTGTTTAATGTGTTAACCTTAGAACATTAGAGAGTGCAAGTGTTCGATTATACAATTTTTTTTTGTACGACAAAGCTGCGATACAAAGTAAGTTTATTGGTAAGCCCATATATATCGTGTAAACTTCAACATACTTAAATGATGTATTTGTGAATTAAGAGGTTGCGTTTTGTTATATTGTTAAAAGACAATTACACAAAGAGAAAATTACACTTTCGTTTTAAAAGCAACCCAAAGAAAGCTAAAAAAATAAATAATCAAATACAAAATTAAAGGCAAAAATTTATAAAAGGTCGTCTCCTTCATATGCGTACAAGAGGGACTACTTATGAAAGAAAGGTACCTTGTGACTCGTTAAGAACCTTACCACAAGAAGACAACTTCCTGAGAACACTTGACAAATAACATTTTATGGTGGCCGAAAAATATGATCTAGCATATCTCTACTCATACAATGAGGACCAAATGCTATTATCACATAGTCTTTATAAATTAAATACTTGTCGTAGGTTGTAAAGCCGCTATCTTGCATAATTGCCAACAATAAAACCATATTTTCCAAACACACATATTATATACAGTCCAATTATCTTTCAGTTTCAGTCAGATATTGTAACCACAACATGGTAACTCCATTCCTGAAACAAGTAAGTAGATATTTTTCCTACTCATAAAATTAAAAGCACTTTTGCAAGCTTCCGGCCAAAGCCACTGACATGGAACCGATTTCAAGTAGATATGTACAATTAATTCAATGTGGTATAAACTTAATGGATTTGAGCGAGTTGTTTTATTAAAATACTGATACAGAATTATAAATTTTAAAGAAAACTACATCTCACTGTTTATTATTAATACTTTCTTTAGAGGCAAGACCCTAGGCTACAAATTGACATATAAAGGAGGAAAATCGAAGATTCAACTTGGCTTCAATAACCAAGAGTTGCATCATCAGTGTTCGAAGTCTTATCTTCTATGAAATTTCACTCATATATTTTTTATTAGGAACATCACGGGCTGAGGACGGAGCCTTTGGTACGCTATGTATTACTATTTCATAATACATACATATATACACCATGATGTCCAAGAAACTGATATAGTACATACATACATATCATCACGCCAAGTCCCTAACGGGGTAGGCAGAGAGTATAGAGCGCCAGTTCTCTCTAGACTTACATACCTCTTTCGCTTCGTCCACATTCATCAGTCTCTTCATACATGCTCGTCGGTTTCGAGTACTCTTAACGTTCCCGTCCTTCAGAGTCCGATCTATTTGATCCAGGTAGTTGGAACGTGGCCTTCCTCTGCCTCTTCTTGCACACACTTGCTTTGTATATCTGTTTCGTCAATCTTTCTTCACTCATCCTTTCTATGTGTCCAAACCAACGTAACATGCCTAGATGCCTAGAATATATGAATGTACCATACATTCATATATTTGGATTTGTTGAACATCATTTCTAGACACATTTACGGGACAATTATGCAACAGTATTTTTGAGATGATTAAGTCGAATGCTTTGCTCAATTCTCTGAAAACGTCTCGTATTAACGGTGGAGCCTTTCATTTGGGTCTTTTGAATTTAAATTAATAGCTGTGTCTTTATCAATAACATCTGTACTTACGGTTAACAATTCTTCAATTCGACTTACTATTTGATTCTCTATGATTATTCTCAATAATATTTTTTCAGTTTTCTGTAACTTTCAATGAAGTGATGGCTAAAATGTGCAAATTGTTTTTTATCAGAGATTATTTTAATTTTTTTCTAGTGTAACTTTAGTAATTAAGGATTCTTTCTTGGACTCAATTCCCATCAAAGATTTTTTACAAACGCTAGGTACTTCCTGATACACTACATTTATTCGAGCCGGTTTATTTTATTGACATATGTCTATGTGTTTAATAGAAAAGTAATAGAACAGTACGAATAAACAGGTTCCAAACTGTAGGTGTTTTGCGATGGCACTGACTGTGGAATGAGCTCCCCGTTGAGGTTTTCCCTGGAGAGTATAGCATGGGGTTCTTTTTTCGAACTTGCCAAAGGTTCCTGCAGGGTTGACAGCGCGCGAGCGATACCCCTGGTGCTGCAAGCGTTCATACGCGGCATACTTCCCACCAAGCAGATCGTATGCTTATTTGTCATCTTTGTGGTATCAGAAATACTTAAAGCACGGCTTCTAATATTATTCTAAGGATTAACAACGACAACATTAGATAAGCGTTTCCACGAGTAACAAGTATAATTTAATATATTTATGACAGTGTATTAGGCACATGAAAGCGAGCAGCCTACATAAACTGATTTGGTTGACGATAATACAATATCTATAATAAACATATTTTTAGATTAATCAGGTAACCTAAAAAGGCCGGCAGACCAGATCAGGTTCCGTAGCTGAGCAGTAGTGGTTTTCTAATTGACTGAACTATCAATGTTGAATTTGTAAGGTACTGATTCTGATACCATTAACGACGTGGATCAGAAATTAGTGAATTCACCAATATTTCCAAAGAATAAGAATGTAACAATATGGAGTGGGTGGAATTACTTCAAAATGTAACACTGAATTTGATTCACACTGAACACAGATTCAACACTGAACCAGCGTATATACACTTCACAGGTACCTATAGCAAGTTGTGTTATTGCAATCATACTTCAAGACTATTTATATTGACGATATATTGCTTCCATTTGCGTTATAGGCATGGGTTGTCTCAGCTGTCCTCAGCAACATGGTGGGGCAGGGTCTACTCATCGGCTACACTACGAGCCTGCTGCCAGCACTTAACGACCCTAACTCTACAGTCAAAGCAGATCTGCAGACAGCATCTTTCGTTGGTTAGATCGCAATCATAAATATAATTAGTTTCTAGATATCTCACCCAAAACTTCATGTTATCCGACAATGAATCCTCAAAGATGCGAACTACCGGGGCTCGAACTTGCAATCCAGACTCTGCAAGTCAAGACAGAGTTCTTAATAAATTATTTTTATATTATATTTATTATATTATAATATAAAAATATATGTATTACCTATACACCTCTGCCTACCCCTTCGGGGACCCTTGTGGGAAGGCGTGAGGATATATTATTATTATTATATTATAATTTATTTTATTAATTTATTATATTAATTAACAAATCAAAATAGTAAAGTTTATGAAGTATGAAAATATGAAATCTTTACGTTTTATGGAACGACATTGAACAAAATCCATTGATATAATTTTTTTATAATTTTATCTTACAGCATCATCGATCGGCCCATCGGGAATACCCGGGTTCCTGATATCCTCACTACTGATGGATATATATGGGCGGAAAATAAGCCACGCCCTAGTAATCCTACCCGGATTATTCGGATGGGTGCTGATTTACTTCGCAACCAATGTGTCTATGATCATGGTGGGCAGAATCTTAGGGGGTATTACAGCTGGTGCCACTGTTTCTTTAGGTGCAATCGTCATTGGTGAATACACGGATCCAAAATACAGGGGAATGTTCCTCAATCTCAAGACAGCGGCTGTATGCACCGGTGGAATGACGTGTCACATCATCGGACACTTTGTGCAGTGGAGAACTCTTGCATTATTTTCAATGGTGCCCTATGTGACTTCCATACTTATAATCTGTACATGGCCCGAGAGCCCAGCGTGGTTGGCTTCGAAGCAGCAGTTCGAAAAGAGTGAGAAATCTTTCAATTGGTTGAGAGGGACGGATGCACAGGCCCACAGAGAATTGGAAGAGTTAATACAAGCACAGAAGGATTTGGGCATAAAACTTAAAACGGACCAAAGTTTATCCGAGAAACTTAAGGTGTTTTTAAAGAAATTCACGCAGATAGACTTTCTAAAGCCACTAGCAATCATATCAGTCGGTACACTGCTATTAGAATTCTGCGGAAGACACCTATTCCCAGCGTTTGCTTTGCAAATTATTGGCGAAGTAACAGGCAATGCTTCACAATCTTTTGTGTATACACTATGTCTAGATGTTATTATTACGGCAAGTGCCATTTTTTCTTCGATATTAGTCAAGGTAATGCGAAGACGGACGCTTTTATTCTCAACTGGATTTGCAGCATTAGCTGTATTGATGAGCGTGTGTTTGTACCTATATTTAGCTGCAAATAAAATAATATCAAATGAACGAACCTGGATACCAATAGGTTTGTTCGTTGTATACTTTATCTTAGCTAATTTGGGGTGTACTCCTATACCCTTAGCATTGTTGGGTGAGTTGTATCCCTTAGCGCATAGAGGTGCCGGATCTGCTGTCTCTGGTTTCGTTATTTCACTGGCCGTCACAATGGGATTGCAGTTAACGCCTATTTTACTCGCTAATGTAAAAGTATACGGGACGTTTACTGTCTATGGAATAGCTATGGGCATTACTCTTCTGATATTATACTACACACTGCCGGAAACTAAAGATAGAACTTTACAAGAGATTGAAGATTATTTCAACAACGGCAAATTTAAAGATAATGACACAAGTGATGATGCTGAAGAGAAAATTAAAATGATTGCTAAAAAGTGATTGTAATGAATATGTAAGAGTCGATAAGAATTTCATGATAAAAATAGAGACAGGACTCCATTAAATGATTATGAAAGGTGGTTGCGATCTAGCGCATACATATATTGTAAGACATTGTAGTAATTATAATGATATGGCTCTTTTGTTTTTGTAACAGTGTCGCAATGTAGTTAAAGACTAGCTTGCTATGAACTGTACGGTTGGTTCGCAGACTCTCAGATAGGCTCAGACTTTAATACGGCGTTCTAGAGTAAATGTGATATTAGCTAATAAATTTCTAGATTTATTCCCTGCTTTTTACTTGCCTCGCTCTATCGTTGCGACTTGGTTTCTGACTATATTTCACAGTAACGATATAACGATATAATGTATCCCATATAATGGGTCCCGGAGGGGTAGGCAGAGGAGAATAAGTAGTAGCACACACACCCATTTTCAAAGTGGGTGGATATAAACTGTCGACTTGTAATTTGGCACAGATATAACTAGATTACATCATAAGCCTTTATGCTAATCAGATAATTAGGATGGGATGGGAACTCACAACCGGCGAGCATGTGAGAAGAGACTGATGAAAGTGGCAAGGCAAAGAGGTCTGTAAACTTAGAGAGAGCCGGCGCTCTACTCTCTCTGTCTACCCCGTAAAGGACTTGGTGTGATCTGTATATGAAATTATTGCTATGGATGGAAACAGCTTAAAACGGTAGAAAGTTGAAGGTCCCGTTAGCAAAAACAATCTTATTTCCGTTTTGCCTCATCTTTACTGGACAGTGATGTACGTATGGATGGGAATCAGATTGCTTATTCTAATAATGTGGTATTCTAATATTTTCGACGGTTCCCACAAAGTACCCAAAAATAGGTACAATAACAGTAGAAGTGAAACTTGTTTTTTCACCTCGTTTCTTCGAAGATATATATTTTTAACGTGACAGTTTTCGAGTCCATCGCCGGCACGTAGCTGCGGGAACCCGATTTAGCAAAAATCTGTAGGTAGTTTAGTTTATCAATTGTTTTTGTCAATATTGTTTATTGCTAGTAAAATTATATGAACTATAACAGTAAAGAAAGCATAAACTCTTATCAAATATAATCCTCTATTAACATTATTGAGTTGTCTGACAAAACAATCATAAACAATTGTTTGATACGATGACATAACCGTGTTTTCATGCCTGTACGTGCACGTCCAAACAGGTCGCGCATTGTACACTTACGCCAGAGTTCCATTCGCGTAAGCTCAGGCTGAAGAACTCCCCTTTTGCGGTGTTCCATAGATAATACAGATTCACACAGTCATACATATTTTAAATGATGCAAATCAAAATACCGAGTTATGTAATGTTATCTTGTCTTGTCCGCAGATCTTAATACCATTGTTAATACTGAAATCATTACAGCCAATAAAACTGTTTAATATAAAGCTGTGGTTTATTTTAATGCGTGAATAAATATTAATTTCCTTCATACATTCAAATAAAAGTTGAGATAATTTTAGTACTCAAGTCTACGTGTCTGTCGAATTTTGCTGTTTTAGGAAAGTAGTTCGCGGCGGTTACAAGACTTGTTACGGGTCACAGGCTTTCCTTGGGAAATAGCATGATGATAAAAATTAAACCTAAAACTTTTCCTAATAGCGGGCTTTCTAATGCATACATATATTTTTCAATTGGAATAGCTGTTCCTGATATTAGCGCGAACACAAACAAAAACTAACAAACATACGCTATCAGTTTTTAATATGAAAGCTAGATGGCGCTGTATTACAAAACATTGTAGATTATGAAAGGTAGTTTATAGAGACAGAGACACATTATATTAAGAGAGGTAGGGCATAACGGGTTTCCCGTTCGAATTCGGAGCTGCCCGACTAGGGCAGGACCTCCACCTTACAGAAGTCCGTAGCCAAATAACATAATTTTTTGTGTTGTGTTCCTACGCGGTGAATAAGGTTTCCAGTAATGAGCTCCTTGGGGAGGGGGGAGGATTGTTACATTGTGTTGGAAGCAGAGGGATTAAACCCATTATGCTGCCAACACACTATAACTCTCCGAACACAGAGTGGCAACGCGCAAGTGATAGTTCGGTATCGTGAGTGTAAATAGGCTACGGTAACCGTTTCCCATCAGGTGGGCCGTATGTTTGTTTGCCACTCTTGTTGTATAAAAAAAAAACAGTTTTTAAGAGACGTAGGGCAACGAAACCTCCCTTTCAATACTTGAATAGTTTGACTGGGACAGCACCTCTAGCTTACAGAAGATATCCGGGTACTGTTCGTTCCTGTTGTGAGTATGGTTTCCAGAAATCTACATGGAAGAATTCTGAGAAGCAGTAGTATAGATTTGGCAAGGTGCAAGTAATACCGCAAGTACGTTTTACATACACTTACCATCAGATTGACTGCTTGTTATATACTACTAAGCCACCGCCTGATATATATAGATGTTTGAAACACCGGGGTCAGCGTTGATAACTCTGCAGGAATCTTATCACACTTCTGAAACTTATAATTTTTCTGAAGAGCTGTTGTGTCCAGAGGGAATCTCGACGGGTTCTACAGCTTGAGCGTTTGTAGAAGATAAATTATTTTAGACCGTACGAGACCTTTTTGTTTCCAAGTTATGGGGATAAATACTCCGTCGATGTCTAGAGATGCGATGGTAGTCAGGGTACGCTGTGCTAAACGCACCTTAGTGTAACTGGAGACTAACAAAACTGCAGGCCTTCATGACAGCATTGTCAATGTGCCTAATTATTCTTAATAGCAATATTGCATTTCAAAGGATTTGTAGGAAAAATTAATGTGTATGTGGACGAAGCGAAAGAGGTATGTAAGTCT
>JACCPG010000886.1:0-20410 GCA_016069955.1 Drepana arcuata | reverse complement strand
TCGGCACAATGTTTTCCTTTATCAGAAATCTTATGGTGTGATGAATGACATTAATAAGGTAAGAAAGCATATATATATATATATATATATTAATTTATTTGCATGAAAATCTAGGTACCAAGAACAGTAAAACTCGCCTGAATTATAATAGTGTCTCTCATTATAATACTTAGTTCCTAGTCGATTGTAACGGAACGAATATTATAGCAGGTAATATATTCGTGCCTCATTACTGCATACCTGTATAACAATGCACTAACAGATAACTTATTTAAATAAATAATCAAGCAATAAATAATGTATTGAATTGCAAAGGAGCTGTTTCGTGGTATACACGATTAGAAATTATACTTGTACTATTTACGAAAGATTAGTTGAAAAAGTAGGTACAACAAAATACAATTAATTCTGATTAAAAACATATGTACCTACATATAGTTTTATCGTATATTTTATATAGTTTTATATAGGGGCTGCGTCTAAACGCTGGCAAGACTAAGGTTCTTGTATTCGAAAGAGATGAACAAGTGACCGAGTGTGCTATATCGGTAAATGGGCAAATTCTAGAGCAAGTGAATGAATTTGTATATCTAGGAAGCATGTTCACACGAGATGGAAAGTATGAAAAAGATATTGAAAGAAGGATAACTGCCGGAAATAAGGTGAATGGAGCCATGTCGGCGTTGATGGGCAGTTAAAGTCTGAGCAAGAATGCTCGAGTTGCTGTCCACAACGCGATATTGGTACCTTATTGTATGGCAGCGAATCCTAGGTATGTCAGAGGAAGTATGAAAATAGCTTGAATGCAGTTGAGATGCGATCTCTTCGAAAAATGTGCGGAGTAACGATATTAGATCGAATCCGCAAGGAAGAGATTCGCAAATCAACTGGCATGAATGAGGGCGTGTTTGTAAAGATGAAGAAAGACATGTTACGTTGGTTTGGACACATAGAAAGGATGAGTGAAGAAAGATTGACGAAACAGATATACAAAGCAAAAGTGTGTGCAAGAAGAGGCAGAGGAAGGCCACGTTCCAACTACCTGGATCAAATAGATCGGACTCTCAAGGACGGGACAGTTTAGAGTACTCGAAACCGACGAGCATGTATGAACTGGCGCTCTATACTCTCTGCCTACCTCGTTAGGGACTTGGCGTGATGATATGTATGTATGTATGAAGTTTTATCCCATACGTTAATAATGTATGACCTTTTCTTACTTGCCTTTAGCAAACTACTTCTAATGCTTAGATCGGCATATAAAAAGAAACTTATATGTAGCCGGTTCAAGTTCCATTAGTTCACTCTGCATAGACATAGTCTGTAATTCAATCGCGTCACTGAGTAAATGAGCAGCAGTCCAAGAGGTATGTATAAAAATCCTTATGTATTTATCTAGTCACAAAATATTAAGACCAGAGTCACCCTTACGAAGCCTATCAATGAATGAATAATGATATGTCAAAAACATGCAGTATTTTAGACACCCTATTCAGTAAAAATAATAATAGGATTTTCATATATACTTTAACATACATATACGCAAATGCGATGAGAGGTATTGGAACTTCAAAGGTTCGTCCATATTAGTTCCCACTTCAGTTCCCATCTCATCTACAACTCTCGTAGCAACTACAAGATTTGGCTAGTACGTTATCATAAAAACCAGACTTGGGATTAATATCTTAAGACCGTCACGTACCTACATTCGCAGTTAAATAACGTGTTTATGACCATCAAAAATGCACTGACACTGTCGCCTCCTAATGTAAGCACTCGTTGGAAATAGTTAAATACGTAACACTGGTTCATGGTTCATGTTAAATTGTCGTTAAAGCGCGTGAGTTGAATTAATGTGATTGGTCTACATTTTTTATCGGACATTATTACGACTATGTAATTCTTACGAGGTTGACGAACTTCCAAAAAAATCAATTTACTTAATTTTACTTTTTTAACTACACATAGGTTCCTTGTTAGACATCTCTATACATAGGGATGTAGGAAAGAGGTGTGTAAGTCTAGATTAGAATGGCACTGAGAATAAGGTGGTCAGTACCATAGGTATAACATCCAGACAGACATTGTCCATACTTAACATCAGTGTCACGACGTGACGAGTCATCGCGATTAATTTCAAGACAATTTGCCTACATCTATGACGTATATAAACCATGCGTGACTGAAGGCGCCGAACACGCCATGTATCACGGTGGTACAATATGGCGAAAAGTGGAATTTATTACACGTCTGCCTACCCTAAATGATTATCAAATGAAAATAAATAAAAGAGATATAACACGCGCGTAAATACGAAAATTACAGAAATACATTTATCAACATGCCAAGTTTCTCACGGGGAAGCAGAGAGAGCGCCAAGACAGACATTGTAACAATAAATATAATATTTATTGAACACATCCGTCAAACCACCGTGTTCCTGTTCTTGGTTACTGTGAAACGAATCTGGGCCGGTCCCGACCGGTTTACCAAGGGCTGAGGCTTTACTGTACTTGGAGTAAATCAGTCTGTCTGTTAAAGGCAAAGGCAGATAACAAAACATCACGCTTCAGGAAGACAAACGACAATAGAATGTGGATTACAGGAAACCTGTTTAGCTGGCGGTTAAGGCAAGTAAATAGAAGTTGCAGCTGCGTCTCCATGTAGACAACCTGAGTAATGTACAGGAACGTGATCGTAAACAGACTCATTATTGTTTTATTGATTAGATATTTCATGCACATAACCTCGCACAGATGGCCCTAATGCCGTATTGTGGTCAAATGAGAATTCTGGCGACGAGATTCCGAATGAGATAAATTCTAGTAAGAAAGACGCATGACATGCTTAACTGTTAACTTTTTATCTTACAAGAACTTCATCACTGCTACTAAGGCTCCACAAAGAGTTAGGCAGAAGTGTAATAAAATATATTTATGTGCCAACGTGACAGACGCCGCGTTCGTCTCTCACGCACTCGTGTACATATATCGCTGAGACTCAACTTCTACTCAAACATAAGTATGCGGTTCCAGCGCGATGTTGCCCTTCACCATAAATTTTATAGTGTAATAAATATATGTTCCTAATAAGTTCAGTAAAGAATCATTGGTACAAACTACCGGGCTTTGAAATTAAGTATTGACATGGCAGGTGAGGCTTATACTCCGATATCACTTCTCTTAGTTATATTTACATTTCATTTCTATAGATGGTAAATAGTCAGTGATACACGATGATACAGTTATGCGCGGGCGCCCGGGTGGGCTGCGATCGCGACAAGACACGACATCCCCGAACGAGTCACGATGATTGACGATGACCGGACACTAACCACCGGACGTGTAGGATTCTCGCCGAAACATTTGATAAGCGGCTGAGAAAACTTCGTCGCGGCTAATCAGTATGTTCATTTGAGACATTAATAGGGTTAAAGGAAAAATCATACAAATATGGTAAACAAGCAAGGGAATCCCGTGATGATCAGTAGTTATTACAGTCTATGGAAGCGTGCCCGTAATAATATATATGAAAGAACGCACTGAAATATGCTAAGTATTTAAATTCAATCTCGTAAGTACCTAATCAGTTACGAGAAACACACACGTTGCACACAGTTTTTAGAAAGATTTATTGCCAACAATTTCAAATATTGATGTACAGTACCTAACAAGTTTCAGATTTATTGCACAAAAACCTAACCACACCCACTAACTGTTGCGCTTAATAATACAGACCGTACAACAAAAACTTGAAGTATATCGAATAGCTTCCTCTAAGTATGCTGCAACCATAGCAAAAACTTACGTTACTGGACATTGAATAGATCTCAAATGCTCGAGGCGATAAATTGAACAAAACCAGATCGAATCTAAGAAGTATTAAAGTAAGGAAGTATAGAGGTATAGATAAAAGTATTAAAGAAGAAGGTTGGGTAGCTAAATTGTCAATATCATACGTTTTGTTAAAATAGTAACAGCGATTATATTTAAGAATTCAGTCTGAGCTGAATCACGGACGTCGAAATTCAAGATGATCATGCGCGTAGCGGATCTCAAACGGTTCCAACGCACGAACACGTCGCCAGCTACCGCTAATCGAATTAATGATGAAAGCATTCAACGAAAGTGAAAAATGAAAAACACAATTTGGCCATTTGCTAAACTTGTCGCTTTCAATTCATTCCGCACGTCTTTTGGTAATTCAAGAAACCAACAGATCGTGTATACGACATTTTCGTACATTCTTTGTGTAGCACAATACCATAAGACTCTCTTAACGTATACATAAGCGCAAGCGCACTCATACATCACTCGAATTGCAACAATAACATAACAGAAACATTTGTAACACGTCTATAAATCAACATTTCTGATCTCCATGGAGTGTAAATTGTTACGTCACAATAGAATAGCCAATTGTATGACGACAATCGATTTCACGTGTCGATGTGAGATGATCTCGATACGTCACACAACAATTATCGGTGTTGAGTCCATCATTAAGTCATCTCACGCTCGCAATAGCTTCTGTTGTTCAACTAAGATACAATGGGTCGGATTGTGCAATGTAATGAATAATCTGGTGAAGATTAAAAGCATTAATTAGTACTGTCCAATTTGCCACCATTTCAATGCCCTCCAGTGGAGTATGGTGTAACACTTAGAATTTGAATACAATGATTATAAGTAAACTTTAATTGCAGATCAAAGTTAGGTGCTATGGAAAGCATCTTCGTTAATAGGCAATAAATTTGGGTCAAATTACACGGTAAATATATTTTGTTCACAAGTTTTGAATCAAGCCCCAACATTGATCTCGCGTGCGGTCATGTCAATTCTTGGCGCACATATTATGTTAACTAGGAAAATTCAATGAAGCTTAAATGTAATTAGATGCTAAAGCATGTAAGTCTCGGTGATTAGATGAAAGTTTTCCCCTGCATTTACATCTGTACAACGAATCGGCCCAGGAACATCTTATTCGATACGCGCACACTTAACCCCGGTGTCGAGTATTCGATTCAAACACGTTCTTCGGAATCGATTTCCGTTAAAGTTTCGCGTACACCCACGGTACCGTTCTCAACGGGTAGGATATTTCCATATGTTAGATGTAATTCCATAAATTAACTGGATATCGCAAGACTATTAAAGTAATATAACAATAATCTTGAACAAATCAATTAATTTATTGAACTTTAACCGCTCTAGATAAGGAAAAGCGTCATTATTTTTAAAGACCATTCAGAAATTGACATTAAACTCACTGCCCACTAACAAATTAAACATCGAAGCATATTTTCAATCAATTGATAATAATTTACATAATAGACGCAACGTTGGCATTTGGTGAGCGGTAGCCAATTCTACCGATTGGTTGGTATATCCTTGTATCTTCCATCTGCGTTTTATAGTACCTACATATTTTTACTTGTATGCAGCACGTGAATTAAACAAAGCATTATTTTAAGAGGCTAACTTCTAGAAAGTTACTTCCAATAATGTATTTCCATGCTTTATTATACTGAGAATAGGCCGTGGTTAACGATTAGCATAACTAGAGAAGCGCGGGCGCAGGTGAGCGCCTAACGGAACTCCGCATGCGAATATCGACGACGCATCTATTAATATTAACTCATACCAAATTCAACTCTATCCCCTAAACTTTAAACACTACTTGCAAGTCACTAAGTTCATCGAAACGCTTTATAAGTTCACAAATCCACGAGAAGTGTTTCATGTCATACAGATTAGCGCATCACAATGCATTATATGATTGCCCTTAGATGCATCGACAAAGCTAAAACTAGCGGTGACTTTGCATAACGTATATTATTGTGAATTATTTCAATTGATAAAGCGAAAAGTACAAACAAGACGTATGAGCATTGCATTCAGGTTAGCAGTTTGGTCTAAGAATAGTTTAAAATAATTATTCTCGTGTGGCTTCGCTGTGAGAACATTTTCGTTATCTAGATAATGCTGCCAGTTCTTCGCACGCTCTCACGGAAGGTAAATCTTGGGTCAATTTGACCTGTTTTTTTGTGTTTCATTTATTTAATTTATTTCATTAAGTAGATCAAGTGCACGAGTACGAAGTAAACATAAAAAAAATGCAAGCTGGAATCTCGAATCCAGATGCCTTTAGCAATGAGGTTTTTCTGATCCTAAGCACAGCGATTAATAAAATCTGAAGCTCTATGGTGAAGGAAAAAGACACATATATTATTACAAACGTATTTAAAGTCGTGCTTGAGAAACAGCGATGGACTCGCCACCAGTCGCGGAGGCAAAAAATTGGTAATCGAGGATCTTTGTGGGAAAGCATGAATATATAGTGTACAAACAAATAAGAAAATATGCCCACCACACGGCGTGATAGCACATAATGTGTAATAAAAGTAGCGTCGAAATATATTTTGATGTAGCTTATCATGAGTCGCTGAAACCGGAACATAGGTATGCATGTTTTGCACTCTTTCTTTTTGACACTTTTACTGACCCACTAGACTTGCATTACATGAAACACTACCATTGTCCGCATATGTAAGAATATTCTGACAATACCCGCTATAGTTCTGAGAGTAAAACTCGTGGTTTCGAAAGCGAATTTGAACTGCTTAAAGTGCACATCACCGGAACCAATTGATTCATGTTATGGCAGTTTGTTAATGTATGTTTATTTAAGTATTATTGTGTAAGTTTATGCATCATTAAAGCTAGTCATATTTGATTTAACATATGATGGAAGAGGAAGACCTTCCAATATTTCGTATCTAGATCAAATCGGTTGCACTTTCAAGGATGGGAACGTCAAGAGTCCTCGAAACCGCGGATCATTCATGAAGCCACAGAGATCTGTGAGTCTAGAGAGAACTGACACTACTCACTACGCCTTCTATGGGAGTGCCATGGTGATACGTATTATCTATGTATGTATTTATTAATATAGTAGGGATTGTGGTGACCGTTTTGCTTAAGTTATGTTGTGTTGCTACAAAGTCAAAATAGGTTTTTAATAAGTTTTTTTTAATAATCTGATACCATCTTGTTAACGACACGAAGATAAATTAAGCCTGTATGCGTTTGACAAAACAATCAAAGATTAATATAAGTAGTGCCTAAGAAAGGACGAGAGACGCTCGTTCGCTACTGAATGAAGTGATAAGCAGCTGATAAGCTGATTAAATACCTCTGCCAACTCCTTGAGACCCATATGGGAAATCATGAAGATTTTATATTACAGTGCCTACTGAATTTTGTAGCTATTTAACTTTACACCTTAACAATTGAATATTAAGGATCCATTCATTCAGTATTCATTCATTCAGTATAGCACCTCATTTAGTACAAAAATAAAAGTATCTCTAGTGATAAAAACTAGATCTATAAATAGACGTTACTGCATCAGTTTATTTGAATAGGCGACAACCGATCAAAGCAATCATCATTATAATTTACTGCAAACAATTCGATCAACTAAATCTGCAATAACGAATGATCAAATATCTTACGTAACAGGCAATTTGAAAACTCACTCGTTATTCGTTTGGTAGCAATCACCATGTCACTGCTGAGTGAAGTAATGTTGACAAGTATTGAATTCAACCTTTCTATAGCAAATCTTATATCGCAACATACGATTTCGATTCGACATAGCCGTATGAGGAATCACATTTAATTCGCACTCATTCGACAAGTGCAAATTTATTTTGCATCAATGTACTTTAGTCGGCAGTCATACATACATACCTTTGCAGGGTCGGCAACGCGCGAGTGTTAGGTACTCCGGGTATTTGTCCAGACAAGCAAGCAAGCGTTCATTGGGCCGCGTGCTTCTTTGCCACCCTAGAGAGCACTGAAGATTTCTACAAGTAGAGTGTGAAACAATGAATACAGGGTCGCCAACTTATAAATAAATAAAATTATGAATGCAGGGTCGCCAACGTACAAGTGACCCTTAGCAGTGTAACCACTTACCATCAAGCGTAGCTGTATTTGCTACTGGAATATTTTTTGCTTAAAAGAAATACAGCCTGATTGTTATACTAGCGCTGAAACCTCAGTCTTAAGATGTTTCGCTCTACACCATAATGAAGGATGAAATAAGTAGGTATCTGGAATCGAAACAAAGCTGACAAGCAACTGTAGAAGTCGCTTTGTTTATATATAAACGGTAAATCAACAATTCCGTTCACACATTATGAATCATTGTCATAGCTTTGTCGTTATAAATAGCTCAGTTGCATAATAAAGAGGACTGTTACAATTCTGTGAACATATCTCCAACTTCCTCGCCTCGTTGCTTCTTTATTTAGGTTTTAAAATGAACATATTATAGAGGTAGAGAAGCTCGGCAACTCCATCTAAGCATTCAGGGTAGGCAGTATGGTTGTTTGCCACATTTATAGTAAATATATACATATTTTTTTATCGAGTGGCAAACAAGCATACGGCCCACCTGATGGGAAACGGTTACCGCAGCCTATTTACGCTCACGATAACGAAGTATCACTTGCGTGTTGCCACTCTGTGTTCGGAGAGTTATAGTGTGTTGGCAGCATAATGGGTTTAATCCCTCTGCTTCCAACACAATGTAACAATCCTCCCCCCTCCCCAAGGAGCTCATTACTGGAAACCTTATTCACCGCGTAGGAACACAAGACAAAAAATTGTGTTATTTGGCTACGGACTTCTATAAGGTGGAGGTCCTGCCCCAGCCAGTCGGGCAGCTCCGAATTCGAACGGGAAACCCGTTATGCCCTACCTCTCTTAAATAAAAACGTAGGTCTCAAAAAAGCTATCAAATGCATAGCAAACAAAATTATTTGCTCAAAATTTCCCATAATTAATATAGGAGCTGGCTATTAATTTCTGGATACGAAAATGCGCCTTCCTTGATCTATAATTAATAACTCGGTACACATATCAACCAGTTGATATCCGCACCTATTGCAATGTACCACTTGACAGCAAATGGGCGTGCATTAGTTACACTGTATTTTGGTATAAGCTGGAGCCGAATAGCGATAAAGTCGATTTAAGCATTGCCGGCCCAAAGATCTAAGGTATGAAACCTTTTTGCCAGAGGTAATTAAGAAAATTACAGTATTTAAAAAAAATTAAGGGAGAATGGAATTCAAGCGGAGGAATTTGAATCAATCCACATTCAAATAGTGAACATTTTTCAAAATGTGTTCCAAAACCAAAATGCATCTACTTAATGTTTCCAAGCTTATTAGCTCCTCAATAAAGCTCTCAAGGCGGAACGGTGAGAGCAAATATTTTTGCTCTCTTTACGAGGTCATAACTTAAGCCACGAATAAATAATCTCAAGCGCAGCGGACACTGTATGGGAGCAGGGATAATTTATAACCGTACTGGAGATGCTGCAGAATCACATTTTACTGTCGTTAGATGTGTTTAAAGTTCTGCGCTAGTGTTTTGAGCGAATATTTGATAAACTGCTACGGCAATAGGTACCTTTAGAAATAGTACTATTGTTTCCGTGGAAAGGTTAAACACTAAACTGACATTACAAAAGGGTATAAGACAACCAGATGTTCGTGTTTAACAAGGAGATACACGGATTGGTACCCTTAAGCTTAAGATTCGCAGCCAAGAGCTCTGGCCACTAGACCGTCACTAGCTCTTGGTTGTGGGTACCGATACACGATACTACTACACGATAAATGCCTATTTTAGGTTGTAATTGATGTGTTTATTTTAGTATTAAAATTTTATTATACATACATATCAGAGGTTTGTAAGTTTCGAGAAAACTGGCGCTCTATACTCTCTCTAACCTACCCCGTTTGGGACTCGGCGTTTATTATATGATGATACATATCAGAACGCTCAGACCTTTACAAGGCAGGGAGAGTAGAGCGCCAGTACAATTAAGTTAATTTTAATCTATACTAATATTGTAAAGAAGAAAGATTTGTATGTAAGTATGTTTGTAAGGCTCAAAAAAGACTGGATCGATTTAAAAAAATCTTTCACCATTTGAATGCTACATTAACAGCGATTAATATAGGCTATTTTAATTTCAAGAAAAAAATAATATTATATCAAAATTGTTAATAAATAAATGTACACCCGTGCGAAGCCGGGACGGGCCGCTAGTCATGTGTAAAAGAGCAATTGAAGGAAATTTGTGATCAGTTAGCCAACCAAGAAATCTGTGATGCCACGGCTGATAGAAATGCGGATTCCCCGGGAGATGGATTCTGTATAAGTAATTCCATAGGTATTAACTGCGAAGGTATTATAATTGTAGCCGTACATTATCCGTCGGTGTCCGACTGCATACACCATACGGGAAGTGTTCAAGTGATATACTCTTCATAACGGGAACTTCAGTACGACCAGTCTGGTTGGTTTTTAGTTGAATCGTTTAACTGACTTAGTTTGTTACACATAATGTAAGTACTAGTAGATGTGTGGTGTAAAAGTATCTTAACGAAGTACATTTTAATGTATATTTAATCGATGGTGATTTGTTCTATGTATTTAATGATTGACGTATAACTTAGGCATCTATTAATTTGTCCGGAATATTGATGTGTGCCACACACACATAGTATATATAATGTTAATTTCAATAGTTATATCTTCACATGACATCTTATTGTGAAGAGTATTGAGAAGTGTAAATATTGAAATAAATATTTCAGCTCCATATATAATATAGAGCTAAAATATTTGTATATGTGTATGTTCGGTATCATATAGGTATAAAGCTATTTAAACTTAGCCACCATACAAGTTTACCCAATGCTTCTCAAAATGTTACATTCTCGGAATAGTGCAACCGTATAGCTTTCGAAATACGTTCACCGTTAAATGTGCGGGAAATATCACACAATAAATACAATTGAAATAATGACAAGCAATCCAATTATTAGTTTCAGAAGTCGTAGTTCTCTTACTGTATTAGGTAAATAAAGGGGCTCTAAATGTCTATGTATAATGGAAAGTCCTAATCTCAAAATCTTCTAAGTAACTGCTTCGCTTCAGGCCGCCGTGTCTTTTAGTAAATCACACGCTCCAGCTATTATTGTATGTAGGGCTGGTGATATGGTATTATGGTATGCAAATAATGGGAACCAGAATTTTAGTCCAATAGTACAGACCAACTCTAAAGTACCATGCATGGTATTTTTGTATCAATAGTTAAGTCTGTCGAAGATTAAAATTTTCGTGTAGCGTCGGCAAAGCGTGAGTAACCTGTTCAAGCGTCCATAGTCGGCGGAAACGCCTTTCTATCAGTCGGAGCCGTTAAGATATACCTTGATGAATAAAGTACTTCTTGAAAGAAGTGAACTAATAATTGCAAACATGTTTATGTAAAAACTGCGGGAATTTACCTTCATCATTGATCGATGACGATCTCCGATAAAGGGTCAAAGATTTGAGAGAGAGGGATGAGAGCCCACTCGAAAAATGTTTCGCGATAAACCTCATTGCCGTCTTTTACTTTAAAATAGCAGGCAACCCTATAGCGCCAGCTCTACAAGACATTGTCGTAACCTCGCGCCATATGCCTGTGGCAAGTCACTTGTTCTGTATTGGACGGAAGGTTAAATAGACCGCGTGTTTTTATTGACTCATAAACGGTTTTTATAAAACCCGTCATACAATAATTTTGCATATACGTACTTCGGTTTCATACATACATACATATCATCACGCCAAGTCCCTAACGGGGTAGGCAGAGAGTATCAGTGCGCCAGTTCTCTCTAGACTTACATACCTCTTTCGCTTCGTCCACATTCATCAGTCTCTTCATACATGCTCGTCGGTTTCGGTTAACTTTAGTTTAGTAACAACATTGCTGTTAGTATAATAACAGCCACAATATCCAAATATATATACAGGTGCCATGGCCGCAGTCATTCAAGCACATTAAGTACCTACCTACATTAGTCATTGAATTTCTCAAATATATGTAAGTTTCCTTATGATGTTTTACGTCACCGTAAAGCCCCTGGAGGGAATAATCACAATACTTAAAATCAGTAAAAAGGATCAGAAAAAAATTATTGGTACAGTCGAGATTCGAACATGCAATATTTATGTTACAGGTGACTACATGAACCACTTGGCCACTACGGCTTATATTTTACTATATTTTATTTACCACGCGAGACCATTCCTATTTCAAGCATTGCAATTGAATCACGTCCATAATACAAGTAAGCAGCGAACTAGTGCCAAACTTGAAGCTTGGCCCATAACCAAACTAAATGATGTGTTATCGCGTGCCCCGTTCGTTAACATTTACAAGCCATGGCGGAAGATAAAATGTTGTGAACTATCAACAAGTAGAACCCACTTTCTATTCTACATGTTACGATATAAGTACCTACACTCGCTTGATACGGTGAATGACGAATAAGGTTGCCAATATTTTAAATATTCTAGATATAGCACATCCGAAATAGTCTAATGGCCGAGTGGTATAGTTTGTAGTAAGCAGTGCAGGTTTAAGCCCCGTCATCATGGTCAGATGATAAGAGATTTCCATACCTTCATGCGTTTGAAAACTAATTAAAAAACGTATGAAGTAAGGTACCCCCAATACACCAACCGTAACTTTGATACCACGACAAGGTTATTTCGTCTGCGACCATCTCTTATGACCCCTACCGTATTAAATTATATTTATAAATTCCAATTGTGAACCTAAACCATTCCAATCCACCTGAAGACACAGAAAATTTAATTAATATCGATCCAGCCGTTTGGGAGGAGTTCAGTGATGTACACACGTACAGAAGAAATATATATCTGAACATAAATATAATAAAGTATATAATGTAAAGATGAAGAAAGGCATGTTACGTTGGTTTGGACACATAGAAAGGACGAGTGAAGAAAGATTGACGAAACAGATATACAAAGCAAAAGTGTGTGCAAGAAGAGGCAGAGGAAGGCCACGTTCCAACTACCTGGATCAAATAGATCGGACTCTGAAGGACGGAACGTTAAGAGTACTCGAAACCGACGAGCATGTATGAAGAGACTGATGAATGTGGACGAAGCGAAAGAGGTATGTAAGTCTAGAGAGAACTGGCGCTCTATACTCTCTGCCTACCCCGTTAGGGACTTGGCGTGATGATATGTATGTATGTATGTTAAATACATTGTTAGCAAGATTTCAAACACAATGTGCATTAATAAGCATAAGAGCAGCATAAGAAGTGCAACTTGATAAATTTACTACGCAAAATAACGTCCATTAAAATGTTTTCATATCTCATAATAGCGCAGAAGTCGTTAGACGCAAAATACTTTACACGCGAAACAGATAACTCCACTACGATATTTACGACACGAGAAATTATTAACGAAATAAACAATGACCGCAATAATATCGCTATTATGAAACTATTGATTTAGCTCACAAGCTCTGTGGTTCGTTTTGAACCATAAATAAGCCTGATAACTCGACTGCTACAGCGTTGAACGCACTAAGGGAATGTTAAATCTACGTTAATGGGAAAAGGAATATTGTTCTCCCGTTATGTATGAATTATCGCACGGATGGAGAATTAAAATAAATAATAGTTTTAAAAAATACACTTTTTATAGAAAATCTTATCATGTTTATCTTTCGAATCAGCATTAGCACCTTTGCTCAGCAGTGCAAAACTGAATATAAAAAATCGCTGATCCTGATTATCCTAGTAAGGATAACGGGTCAAAATGTTTAAAATATTGAATTGTCATCGGTCCTTAATAAGTATGCCTAATTTCGAGTTAATCCGACGTTTTGAAGGGGGTTAAAATCATCAAAGATTCCGTTACATACAAACATACTAACATACATACGTCTCAAGCTAATAAAAGCGTATTAAAAACGTTGACTTATCGGCGCTTTGATTACAGTGAAACAAAAAGTACACAAAATTACAACGAAAATATGACTACGTCCGCAGGTAATCATTCCATCGCCGTTTCTCAAACACAACTTTAACATTCGTTTTTCATTTTCTTATAACGTATACAGGTCTCCTATGGATGATTTTCTCCTCCGAAGAGCTCCTAGTGCTAGTAGTAAGTTCAGATAAAAACTCATTTGAGGTGTTCGAACGATTTTGTTTTGTAAGCGACCAGGTACTTGAACCACTGCTCCTTAATTTATTTTAAATCATATATTATTTAATAATAATAATATATAATATATCCTCACGCCTTCCCACAAGGGTCCCCGAAGGGGTAGGCAGAGGTGTATAGGTAATACCCACATACCCACTTTCCGCCAGAGGTATATTAGGTGCCAACGTGACAGATGGCGAGTCCATCGCCGTTACTCAAACACGACTATACATACGCCTTTGAATTTCTTCTCAGACGCAGGTTTCCTCTCTATGTTTTCCTTCATCGTAAAGCTCGTGGTGTGACTAATCAGTGTACTTAAGTTCAGAAAAACTCATTGGTACAGTCGGGATTCGAACTTGCGACCTTTGCGTCGCAGGCAGCTGCTCAAACCACTCGGCCACCACGGCTTTATATATTATTTTGTAGAATATATAACTTTATTTTGGACATGGCACTACCATCTGAACCAAAACTAAGCAAATCTTGTAGTAACGGTATTAGCAAGTATAACGGTATTTACATACCTACGTATGTATGTACACTCTAATATGATGACACAAAGGCTTCCCGGGGGTACCGAACCAACGCTCTAATTAAAATCCTTAATACCTTTTAATGATAGCGTCTTCAGGGTTCACCGATAAGTAGCAAAAGTTCAGATTTAATTAACAGCCTCCTGGCTACATAAATAATGTCAAAGAGACATTGCTTCCTAAGAAATAATGTGGTATTTATTTCAACATAATAAGAAATTGTGTGAAGAAGGGTCAGGTAAACGAGTAGTGAAAGTGGTAAGTCGGGAAGAGTCTGCAAATCTCGGAAATCGGCTATTATTTATAAGATGGTTCAAAAGCTTAGTATGTAACACCAAATAACCTTTACAGTAACGAACGCAAACCCTGCAAGTAATCGCAACGTAATGGGATGAATGTACTATACATTAGCGAGTCTGAGTCTGAAGATACATGAACAGGGCCCAATTCGCCATGCTTTGCATAACTTTTTAACGTATTTCTTTACATGTTTAAAGAGGTGATCTAAGACAGGTCAGTACAGCTGCCATTTCTTTTATTCGTTACGCAAAATTATGAGCTTACGCATACTTCGTTCTTACGTCTATTCCAGTGTACTATCACTGTCATGACTCATACATCAGAAAACGAGTACTCGAGATTACACAATTAATAACGGATCTACCGGTAGTCTGCCATTTATCATCGCAACAAAAAGTACTAATTCTTTTAAAAGATTTCACAATCTTATCTATGAATCGAAAGGGAACAATGCACATTTCCCAAAGCGGTAACAGTACAGTAAATAAGATTCGTTAGTAGATAAGGAAAGTAAGAGCATTTAGTTTGACAGCTCGTCGGCCATCTTGAATTTGATGTCAGAGGTCGCGCGCGCGCAGGTTTCACCACAATGAATGGGTTATTTCGCATGTTAGATGCAACAATTTAAGGGTACAATTAAGTATTGAGCACGAACAGCTGTCGATGACGCGATGACATAGTTTACGTATGTGATTAGTGCGATTGCACAATTCAACGTCGATTAAAAGAAGTATTTTAAAATTAATAAGATGTATGTGTAATGTAGTAAACATTAGTATTCCCATTATGTAGTTCAAACCAGTTCATCTATTTATTTACAATAACAACAATTAATAATATTTACAAAGAACAGTTGAAACTAACTACTTACAGATAAAATATTTGTCCCAAATCCCAAAATAATAGCAGCATTGCCACGCTGGATAGCAATGCTGATTCTCTGAGCGAGATATGTTCCAGCCCGCCTGTCACGAGAGGTCTCGAATAGACGGCGCGAGACCTCTTTAAAAAGATGGTGAGCCTCAGGACCCCAAGGCCCCAGAGTTTCAAACGCAAATGCAGCAAATATGTAACCTGACCCGAGACAGGCATACTTGCGGCGCTTGAGGCACTCCACACCAGTTCATAGCATGTATGATTCTAACATCCATATTTATAAAACTGTTAGTTAATCTTAATAAATAAAATAAAGAGGTGCAAATCTAGACAGAAGTAGCGTTTTGCTTAATAACCTATAACTGTCTAAGGTCGCAATACGTCGTCGCCCTTACTCACAACACTAGGTATGTGAATTCCTTTTATCCGCAAGTACTTATAAATTTAACCGCCAGCTTAATGGTGAAGGAAAACGTAAGAGGTAGGTAAGAGGAAGCCCGTATACATTTGAGAAGAAATTCAAAGACGCATGTAATAGCCAATCTGTCACTTTAGAACCTACATGTATGAATAAAAGGCGATTGATTTTTCGCATTTAAGGGGATCGGATAGATCCTTCTGGGATCGTTGTAGGAAGGCGTGAATAAATATTACTTTAAACCGGTCAAGTCCAAAAAAGGGGTACACTAACTGTGTACCTACACTTTTCCAAAAAAAACTTTCGAAATTTTTGCGAACTTTGATCTTGATTTTTTTTGCACGCGAAGGATGCGACAAGGACTTGCACAATTTCATTACAATGGTATCCGCTACTGTATATTTTTTGGCTTCTTTAAAATTTAAGCTATTTAATCTATTTTGACTGGATTATTTATTTCATCTATGTTTAGTTTATGTTAACTATATGTTTTAACACAATAGGTTAACCAAAACCATAGTTCCAGGATTGGAAGAGTTTTGGTTGATATATGAGACGATTCCGAAAACAATGCTTGTACATAAAATTTACGCCCCAAATAAGCTCGAACATGGGTAGGGTATAGTGGAACGAGTAGAGGAAGTATTGAGTTCACGGGCAGTGACCTGAGCAGGTACCGTGACGCACTCATACTTCCATTCGTTGAATGAAGTTTTCACGTAATTAATCGTAAACGTATGCATATTAGAATTTACAATGAAACCAGCTTATCAATGAGCCTTAACAAAATTATTGTGATAAGCTACTCTCTAATCGAAGCTAGTGTTACATACGGGTCTGACAAACAAGTAGGTAGCAAAGCCTCAAAATACATGTACATATTTCAATTGTATTCTATCACATTGAGTCCAATTATTGGGTAATGAACTATGAACATATAAATGATGAACGGAAGAAATCCTAATTTTCTTTTAAACAAGAATACCTACATAAAGTAATCCTACTTTCTATGTAAATAAAATTAAACATGTGAAAGTTTGTAAGGATATTTTTTACTCAATCACGCCAAAACGGCTGAACGGAATTCGATCAATGGTACAGGGATATTTTATTAGCTAGATGTGTTATTAAAAAAATCCTAATAATTAAATCTAATTTTACGATAAAGTTTGATTCAATGTAAGCTCGTAACACTCAAAGTAAAATGAGAAGAAATGACATTTATCGACATAAATAAATACATCATGTAATGCTTCACCTCGATGTTATCACTTGGAAAGGGACATGGAACGCATGTCAACCATTTGAGATACGTGCATGGACTCCGAGATAGACAAGATTAGAGGCATTAGACAAATGTGCGATGCATACCATACTAGCCGGCGTATGGCAAATTTGAATGAACGGTTCACATCTTTCTTTAGATCTTTTAATATTAATTAATGCAAATAGTGCAAAAAATATATGCTATTATGTAATCTTGCATGCTCAATATAACAAAAATTAAGAAATATTTAATATATATATAGCAAACAATTAGCTTTTGATATGTATTAGATAATTTTTTTATTGTTATTTTATTCTATCTGCACGCCTTTCCACAAGGGTCCGTGGAAGGTTAGCAAAGGAGTACAAGAATCTCTTTTCGCTACATTGAATTTCTTCTTAAGCGTATGGTTTTTATGTATTCGGACACCTTAAATCACTTAAGTTCAGAAAAACTCATAGGTATAGTCGGGATTCGAACTAGCAATCGTTGTGTTTTCGACCATTAATATCGTTGGAATCATTACATAGACACATTCAAAGTGAAGAAAAAGTACATAACAAAGAACTTTCCAAGGTGCTAGTTTTAAAAAATAATATAACTTACTTAAAAATATAACTTACCGAGCGTATGATCATACAGTTAGTACAGATACTAAACAGTGATAGAAACAATTGACGCGTGCTTACCTGAAAAAAGAAAAACAAATGAAACGTTTATTTATAAACACAACGACACTGTTTTAAAAACACCAACTTGTATTCTAATACAAGCAAACATTGAAGGCGCAAGACAAGACTCGTTAGTAAAGCGCGCGTTGATAAAGAAAACATTTTATAATGAAACTTAGCACGCTCAGGTAAACGTGGACACTGGTAGACATTATACTTATCTAAATATCCTAGGCCATTCAAACATTGCCACTGTTATCGAGTGTTATAAATAGGGTAAACACACCAAAACACGCCAAGAGAATGTCGGCACTTTTGTCTCAGATATGGCGTGCTATTACTTGCATTTGTGGCGCCCGGGCCGTGGATGCGGAAGCGATAAGTTCCCTGCCGTGAGGGTATCAGATTGTTGGCGTCAACTCAGCCGCGGAATATTGGCAGAGAATAGAGCGAAATGTGGCAGTGTGGAATAATCTAGCCGACTGATGAACTGTGTATCACATACCCGGTTTCGTTAACTGAGCCGGAAATGCAGTGTGGAATAAGAGAAACAATAAAGCTAAATGTACATAGATTCCCTGTTAAGTCGGGACCGGCTAAGTGCGAGTGATATTCCTCATGTTTCAAGCATTCAATAGTCTACAGGTGGCTGTAACCATTTACCACCATATGAAGCGCGCGCTAGTTTGACAACTTGATGCTATAAAAAATATGTCCTATTCAGTAGTAGAACAGAGAGAGAAAACATGCCGCTTGATTTTAAATTATATTAAATGCTGTGGAATTTGTCACATCTGTTGACACATCAGATTTGTGTTCCATGGCAACTAATACGCGTTGCTGCTGTCATAGTTCAAGAATGTTTAAGCAATCTATATATATATAGGAGATCACATTTTTGAACTGACTCACGAAATCTCAGGAACTGTAAGGCCGATTGACTTGAAATTTGGTAGGAGTATTCCTTACGCGGTGTAGAGGTCAGCTAGGAACGGATTTTATGAAACTCCACCCGCAAGGTGGAACGCAGGGAGATTCTATTTGTGAACTCACTCATCACGAAATCTCAGGAACTATAAGGCCGATTGACTTGAAATTTGAATACTACAATGAACAATATTAACGAAAATCGGAAACCAAGACTATTCCAAATTCGCCTCTTTTTCTCTTATTTTTAATAAATAACGAAATATTCAAAGATTTGTAATGTGATCATATATAATATAATATAATAATAATAATATATTGTATTTAATTATCTGTAAAGGATATACCACCATAACCATTTCTATCTTTTACATTATTATTAGTATCAATATTGCACCCGTGCGAAGCCGGGGCGAGCTGCTAGTAAACTTATATGTTTTCTATAAATCTATCCGTTTCACACTGTGATCAAATATATACATAGAGTAGCTAGTAATTGTGGAGAAAGATCATATAAGTACGTGTACAAGAGATTGTAACATATCGCATTTCTTCTATGCCTGCCTGCTATATATGTTCATAGCCTAAATATATAGCCTGTGATCGTACTCGAGCTAATAATGTTCCACGAGTGTATACTTCAATATTGCGATTACAACATAGGTAACATAAGTTATGCATACTGCTCGGGGCGATTCGAGGTTCACTTGAAGTATTTCTGGTTTTCAATCATATCACTCATTTGTGAATGAACGTGGGAACTCAAAACTGTTGGTAATTAAATTATATAACTATTATGAGATTGTTAACCTAATTATATCAGAATGGATCATTGTGCAATAAAATTGTTTGTCGTAAATCTATACTTTGTTCTCAATGAGTAAAATGTGCTGGCTCTATCATAGTTTAGTACGAATTGAATTTCACGTAAATTGAACAAGAACAACGCTAAAATAAACAAAGCCTGTCCTTACTATTGAAATCAGACAATTTAATATCATTTATAGTGGGCTCAAAAATGTACTAAATTACAAAGGCTTCATTACAAATATGTGCTCCTAGCGGAAATCATACCCGCGACCTCAAAAATCCCAGTCAGGAGTTTTGATAACTAGGCCAGAAGGCAGACGCTATAGTGTCACGGATTTCCACACGAGTCCCCAAACTATATTGCGGATGTTTTCCAAAAGTTTGTGTTTGTTTTTGAGGCCAAAAGGAACTCTTATCTTAGAAGCGTCATCGACGAGGTAGGCAGAGGTGGTAGTTACTACACATCAATGGGACAGATGGCGAGTTCATCGCCGTTT
>JACCPG010000885.1:0-51412 GCA_016069955.1 Drepana arcuata | reverse complement strand
TTGATATCACACTCAACGGTGTCAGATGTACGTTGGACGGGGACCCAGGATCAGTATACTCCATCATTAGCACAAAATTATGGAAACGTATTGGAGCACCCCCTTTAACAAAGGCACCGAAACTACGTGCTTATGGGAACCTCAAACTCAAACCAAAAGGACTTACAGACGTAACAGTTGAAATCCTTGGAAGAAAGAAAATTTTGCCCGTTGTAGTTATGGAAGACGCCAACCCCATGCTTTTTGGTCTCCAGTGGAGCGAGATGTACGACATGACGTTTCCAGAACCCGTCTATTCGGTAAAGCCTACTCAACGATATACCAGGACGATAAGCAGGTATTAACCTCTTTCTCGCCTCTTTTTGACAACAAACTAGGAAAAGTAAAAAATTACGTCGTTAACATTCATATTAAACATGGTACCGTACCTAAGCACGTCCCTGCCCGTCCCGTTAAGTTCGCTATGCGCAAAAATATAGAAAGAGAACTTCAGCGTTTAGTGGACGAGGGAATAATTACCAAAGTTGATCCAAATATGACCCCGTTAGAATGGGCAACACCCACAGTCAACGTTGTCAAAACAAATGGGCAAATAAGAATTTGCGGTGACTTTCGCAGCACCATTAACTCTGCCATGGTGACACACGCTCATCCAGTTCCGCTATTTGACCAATTACGTCAAAACCTTGCAAAGGGAGTAAAGTTTTCGAAAATCGACTTAAAAGATGCTTACTTGCAATTCGAGATCGCTCCAGAATCAAAAAAGTATCTGACAATATCTACTCACAAAGGATATTACCAATACAATAGAATGCCTTTTGGAATATCAACAGCACCCTCAATTTTTCAACACTACCTTGATGAACTACTCGGGGGTATACCAAACGTAGCGATTTACTTCGACGATATCGCCTTAACAGGGAAGGATGACGCTGAACATCTCGAAACACTGTCTACTGTGTTTGAAAAATTACATCGGGCTGGCTTAAAAGTCAATTTAACAAAATGCTCATTCTTCCAAACAGATATTGAGTACCTGGGACACACAATCAGCAAGGAAGGAATACGACCAACTAAATCGAAGATTGAAGCAATAACTAAAGCGACACCGCCTATTAACGCTCAAGAACTACGGTCATTTCTTGGCCTCGTAAATTTCTACGAGAAATTCATACCTCACCTGCATAGCTTCTGCGCGGACCTGCATGCACTAACTGGCGCGCGCCAAAAGTGGCGATGGACAGATAAAGAAAATAGAGCGTTTGAAAATACTAAAATGCTGATTTGTGAATCAAAACCACTTGTGGCTTTTGACGAGAAGCGTCCGTTGTTTTTAGCGTGTGACGCCTCAGAAAAGGGTGTGGGTGCCGTATTGTTTCATAAAGCGAATGATCAAATTCAACCTATCGTTTTTGCGTCAAGAAAACTGAGATCAGCGGAAACTAAATATTCAGTTATTGATCGAGAAGCATTAGCCATATTTTTCGGCATCCAAAAGTTTGATCAATATTTACGTGGCACAAAATTCACACTCATCACTGATCATAAACCCTTGATTCACGTATTAGGCCCTCAGCGCAATTTACCGAAGCTTGTTAATAATCGCCTTATACGATGGGCTTTGATCATTGGTAGCTATGACTATGACATCGTCTTCACAAAAGGACAACTTAACTTTATAGCGGACTACCTTTCCAGGATGCCTAATCCTGATGAGAGACCATCCCGTTTAGAATTGACAGTACACAGAATAATAGCTCAACAAATACATAACAGTATTTCAGATATAGCCTTGACCGAAGAAATAATAAGGGAGGCGTCAAGGAATGATCCTATTCTCAAGCAAATATCGGAGAACATTAAGACAGGTTGGCGGGAAAGTTCATATTCAAACATATTTAAACCTTATGCTCGGAAACGCACTGAATTGTCGATCGAAAATAAGATATTAATGTGGCAGGGTCGAATAGTTATTCCGAGTATGCTCAGGAAGGTTACATTGAAATACCTGCATACAGGACACCCAGGAACGTGTGCAATGAAAGCACTCGCACGTTTTTACGTATGGTGGCCATCGATCGACGACGATATTGAAGAGTACATCAAACACTGTCGTAAATGCCAAGAAAACCGGCCAAACAACCCTGAATTACCTGTGTACTCTTGGTCCGTCCCTGACAACCCATGGGAAAGACTTCATGTCGATTTTGCAGGACCATTTGAAGGAAAATACTGGTTTGTTCTAGCAGATGCACTCTCAAAATGGATTGAGATAAAACCCATGATCCAAATAACTACAAACAAACTATGTGAAGAGTTAGACTCTATTTTTACAACCTTTGGTTTTCCACAATTCTTGGTGTCGGATAACGGAACCCAGTTTACCTCCCGGGAATTCCAAAATTATTGCAGAGACAAGGGTATCCTACATATTAAGACATCACCATATCATCCGAGGACTAATGGCTTGGCAGAACGCCTGGTTCGTACTTTCAAAACTAGAATGTCATCAAGTGCTTGCGATGGCATGTCCCTGAGAAGACGGCTAGAAAACTTCTTATTTTCCTACCGTTTAACACCTCATAGTACCACCGGTAAGAGCCCAGGTGAAATTATGTTTAGGCGTCGGTTGCATTGTGCTCTGGACAACGCACGGCCTAACCCTAAAAGAACTCTGCAACACAAACAGATACAGGCAAACATTGAGTCTGAAAATCTAATCCCATCTTTTAAAGCAGGTGATAGCGTATTTGTTCGCGCCCGAGAAGGAACCCGATGGGTACCTGCTACAATATTAAGGCGTACACACAGATATTCTTACGCTGTGAACACTTCAGACGGTGTAGAAAGGAGATATCATGCAGACCATGTACGCTCCCGCTTATCAGACCCAATCAGTCCAGCTGTTACTGATCTTCCTCTATTGCCTCCATCCACACCTACGCCTCATTCACTAACTTGTACCACACAGCGATCACCAGAGTCACCTCACCTAACGCCTCAACTAACCCAACCATCAATTTGGTCCTCCTGCCCGGCTACTCAAGAATCACCTGATGTCAATCCAAATGTGATGGAACACACCGTTCCAAGTTCATCTGGCTTACAGAATCAAGCGGGCAATCCACGACAAGCCAGCGCTGAGACACCTGTTTTCCCACTGGCCACGAGTGTCTTGCAGGGAGCACCAGCAAGGCGCAGTGGACGCACCACTACTAAGCCACGGCGACTTATCGAGGAGATGACGTAGCTTTTAGGATGTGGACGAATGATATATACCTCTATGGCTGTGACACTACTTGTCACTGTTTTACGAATTACTACGTCTATAAATATATTCTTTTATGATGATATTAATTTATTTCAGGGTGGAAACTAGCTTATGTTTGGGGAAAAAATTTAAGATATAACTATGAATGTATACCTAGTCGTGTTAGAGAAATAGCACCTCAATATATGTATCTCCGGCAAAGAGGGGGTTTTTACATTTCCGCTTACTTAGTAAGGGTCTTCGAAGCTTTATCTACCCTTACTAAAACAATTTACATACATATAATCACGCCAAGTCCCTAACGGAGTAGGCAGAGAGTATAGAGCGCCAGTTCTCCTTAGACTTGAATACCTCTATCGCTTCGTCCACATTCATCACTCTTGACGTTCCCGTCTTTGAGCGTTCGATCGATTTGATCCAGGTAGTTGGAACGTGGTCTTCTGCTGCCTCTTCTTGCAAACACTTTTGCTTTTTATAACAATTTAAACATAAATATAAGGGAGATATTCAATCAGGTGTACTTAATAATTAAAGTGACAATTCTGTTGATCAATCTATTGCAATGGGAATCTTGTTACCAAAACAAGCAGGGATATTGTAATTTAATCGGGTCTTAAATTGTTTATTTGAATGAGCGCTCAATGTACCGTGCTATTTTAACTTATCTCTCAAAGTTGTGACAACTCTATTGGATCCAATTTAATTCGACGAGAAAAAGGCATAGGCAAGCCATATTTTATACCACTGGGGTGGCAAAAAAGCAGGCGGCCCGCCAGATGGTATGCAGTTACCGCTGCCAATGGATGTTTGTAATACCAGGGGTATCACTCGCACGTTTTCGACCATGCAGGAATCTTATATCTCAATTGAGAGAAAAAGAAGTTTGGTTGCGTAAAAACGTATATAGCCTCAAAAACTGTTATAGTTACTCATTTCTTATTTATATATACAAAAATGTCGATGGTTGATTTAATTGGTACATTTTATTAAGACTTCATTTCAAAGCCGTGGTGGCCGAGTGGTTCGAGCAGTTGCCTGCGACGCAAAGGTCGCAAGTTCGAATCCCGACTGTACCAATGAGTTTTTCTGAACTTAAGAACAGTGATTAGCTACACCACGAGCTTTACGGTGAAGGAAAACATCGTGAGGAAACCTGCATACGTCTGAGAAGAAATTCAAAGGCGTACCTATGTATAATCGTGCTTGAGTAACGGCGATGGACTCGCCATCTGTCACGTTGGCACCTAATATACCTCTGGCGGAGAGTGGGTGTGTGGGTATTACTTATACACCTCTGCCTACCCCTTCGGGGACCCTTGTGGGAAGGCGTGAGGATATTTATTTATTTTACTTCATTTCTGGAATTAAGCATATCCTATTTGTTAATCCAGCTAATAATCCATATCTGTGACAAAGTTTGTCTGATTCTGGTCAATAGTATTTGCGTGTAAGAGCATATCCTCAGACACTTACGCATTTAAGATATTAAAGGACAGGTCTGTTGCCTCAAATACGACGGCATATGTCCTAATCTAAGTATGAAAGTTTCCTCACGTTGTTTTTCCATACTGTAAGGCTTGTGTGACTGTATTAAGTGCTGATAGAATCATTGGTACAGAGAAGCGGGGTTCGAACCTGCAATATAGGCTTTACATCCTAGTGACGGCTAAAAATAACTCGACCACCACTGTTGAATCTACACTAATACTAAATAAATGTAGTGTTTGTTTGGGCGCGTCAATACAGGAACGACATCCGTTTTATGATATAATAATTTTCATTTTGCCTACTTCGGGGACCCTTGTGGGAAGGCGTGAGGATATATATGTAGAATTCATTACATAGCCCATTTATTGAGGAAACACTTTGAGGCTAAAGATCAATTCTAGTCTCTTTATAATTTTCGTACACAAACGGGTAATGTATTCGCGATATGGATAGGGTTTATTCGAATATAAAGCTGTCAAAATTGTTTTATTTCAGGAACACGCAGAATAGGGGCGTGTGTTAGTATTTTTGTACCGTAGGTGACACGAGCGCTACTCAACTGGAAACAAAAAGTAGGTTATCAGCACGACAAACACGAGCGACCGACCGATAAACTATTGTGTGGCACTCTCCCGAATTTTATGACAAAACAATGATTTTTATGCTTTACATACGGTCGAACATGTTCCATCATTTATTACAGCAGGTGTGGCGTTAGTTATATAAATAAACGCACTAACATCATTATATATACATCTCCTACTGCATAGCAGTAGATATGTAGAGAGTGTAGCGCTAATTCTCACTACCGCCCCTCCTCTCTCCGACCTCTTTCGCTTCTTCTACATGAAATCTTTATTTGTCATGTAAGCCGGTTAGATGTATTTAGTATTATGATGAACAAAAACATTACGACATATTTATACGTACGATAAGCATTAAAAAATCTCTTTGCAAGCTTTCTTTCTGGGTGACTTATGCAACTGCATCGGAAATTTTGGTTACTCTGGTATTGTTTAGCAAGTGGATTACGTTAACTGCTTACCATCGGACCGGCCATGAAACTGTCAGCTAGGAAGATAGTCACATCATTCCGCTCCTAATTCTCATAGTTTTTTGTGAGAATCTTCTAAGTTTTAATTGCTTCATTTGATTAAATGGCACGGAACGTCTGGTCAGTCATAACCCGACTACTCAGTGGAAAAGTTGGAAGTCATTTATTACCCGAGATAGTCCGCGATTTAAGATTGCCCCTCGTATCTTAGAATGGGTCTTTACTCAGGACCTAACAGAGCGAGCCACCCCTCCTTTCATTAGTGCGGTCACATTCCATTTGGGACCGAATTATATGTTCGATCTCGTACGTTGGCAAAGGGAATATAATTTTCTTTAGGGTCATACTGCCATACATATAGCGCCCTAACGATGAAACATTAATTTCTGATCATATTGCTATTATGGGGATGGAAGTTTTGAAGGTTAGTGTGAGTGTAGGGAGTGTGGGGCCGCGTGTATGTGTGAATATGTTCGTTACTTCTTTGCTGAAAGCATTTTTAGCTGAAATTTGATGTCCGTATCACTCACTATAACAAAACGAAGTCCTCTGCCGGCTCTGTTTGCGATAAGCTCAGAAACTACTGAACGGATTTTCACCGAAAAACAGAGTTATTTACGAGGAAGGGTCAAGTGTATAGTTCGTTGCGGTTTTCGAGTGTATCGGTTGAAATGAGCTGATGCGATACTACGATAGAATAAATGTAGGCATAGTAAAAAGTTCTACTTCTGTTATATATTTATATCTATAGAAAAACATACAAGGTAGCATCGCAAGAGGCAGCTTGTCTTCACTAACTCTTCTTTAGGCGTGCGTGTCACATGTGTAAGTTCAAATAAAACTCATTAGTCCAGTCGAAGTTCAACCGAGAATATGTACTTTGCAGGCCGTTCGATCTACTTGGCCGCGGCTCGTATTCACAAAGGTTTTGTATTAACTTCCTCGCATCGCTATAGTAAAATAATTTCAGCCACTATTTGATGAGTTTAATGATTAAATTTAATGAAGGGTAAACATTTGAGTCCTGATACCTTCGCAGTGCCGCCGGAGGCCCGAAAAGGATAATTTATATTTTGTTTGCGGGTAGTGTGAGGCCGGCACTCGTTTGATCATATTGAAAAGGGTCTTTTGGGATCACGCGTTCCATAATTTTATAATTAGACCTAGAGAATATTCAACGCGAATGTTATTTCACATACGAGGCATGTTTTGATTATAAATTCAAAATTAGTAAGGAAATTTGATTGTGAATTTAAATTATATTACAAGTCTTGCTGATGCCCCTGATATCTGTGATTAATATAATCCTGAAGCCCTCTTGAAGCCATAGTGGCCGGGCGGTTCGAGTAGTTGCCTGCAACACAAACAAGTTCGAATCCCGACTGTACCAATGAGTTTTTCTGAACTTAAGTACAGTGATTAGTCACACCATGAGCTTTACGGTGAAGGAAAACATCGAGAAGAAACCTACATACGTCTGAGAAGAAATTCAAAGCGTATGTCTATACATACGCTTTTTTACGCTTTTTGCCTGAGTAACGGCGATGGACTCGCCATCTGTCACGTTGGCACCTAAAATACCTCTGGCGGAAAGTGGGTGTGTGGGTATTACCTAAACACCTCTGCCTACCCCTTCGAGGACCCTTGTGGGAAGGCGTGAGGATATATTATTATAACTTAAACGACTCGCCCTCTGTCACGTTTCTCAGGCATACTTACGTGCTTGAATTTCTTATGATATATTATTTGGTGTACATATATATTCTTTATTATAGGCGTTCTAATTTCAGGTATCGACTCTATTTGTGTGAAAATATATACATATACATATTATCATCACGCCGAGGCCCTAACGGGGTAGGCAGAGAGCCGGCTACCCCGTTAGTCTAAACTCTTCTAGCGCGCCAGTTCTCAGTTTCAGTAGTCAGATCTGTTTCGTCAATCTTTCTTCACTCAACCTTTCTATATGGCCAAGCCAACGTAACAAGCCTTTCTTCATCTTTACAATCACGCCCTCATTCACGCGAAAAAATTTAAAAATAATAAATAATAGTTTAAAAAAAACTAAAAATTACACTTTTTATAGAAAATCCAACTAAAAATAGATTTTTAGTGATTATTTTAGTGATTATTTTAGTGATTATTTTAGCGATTATTTTAACGATTATTACGTAGCGTATTATCAAGTTTATCTTTCGAATCAGCATCAGCACCTTTGCTTAGCAGTGCAAAAATGAATATAAAAAATTGCTGACCCTGATTATCCTAGTAAGGATAACGGGTCAAAATGTTTAAAATATTGAATTGTCAACGGTCCTTATTAATAAGTATGCCAAATTTCGAGTTAATCCGACGTTTTGAAGGGGGTTAAAATCATGTTCAAAGATTCCGTTACATACTACCATACAAACATACTAACATACATACGTCTCAAGCTAACTAAAAAACTACTAAATTGTTTCGTATACTCATAATGTTACTCATTCATATTACATACATATTACGAGTGTGTTGTGGCGCGGTTGTAAGAGCTTACTTTGGTCAGCCGTATTGTTGATACGTTCCGGATGATCGAGATAATCGCTAATTGCTTTCAGATATTATTTGCTATATCCGATAGCGTATTACTATAACATAAACGGTGCTTGTTAAGTCTTGGTAGTTCCTAATGTACTTAGAAATCATTGTTATCCTAGTAATTTTGACGACCATCAGGTCTATTGGTTAGAGCTCCTGACTGCGAAACTTGAGGTCGCGGGTTCGAATCCCGCTGAGGGTAGATATTTGTGTGATGAACACGAGTATTTGTATCTTAGTCTTGGATGTCCTATGTATTTATGTATATATCTATCTATATAAGTAAATATATCGTTGTCTAGTTACCATAACACAAGCATTGCTTAATTTGGGACTAGGTCCATTTGTGTGGAATTGTCCCAAGTAATTAATATTATAAATGCGAAAGTTTGTAGGGATGTTTGTTACTCAATCACGCCAGAACGGCTGAACATAATTGGATTAGATTTGGCACGGAGATAAATTATAGGCTGGATCAACACACTGGTGATGATATGTATGTACATATAGTTTATTACAGATAATCGACGTAAGATATTTACTCGGATACTGTAACTTTAATAAATATGCTGATTGAATAATATAACACTTTACATGAATTCTATAACTATTACGGTGAAGGAAAACATCGAGAGGAAACCTGCATACGTCTGAGAAGAAATTCAAAGGCGTATGTATAGTCGTGCTTGAGTAACGGCGATGGACTCGCCATCTGTCACGTTGGCACCTAATATACCTCTGGCGGAAAGTGGGTGTGTGGGTATTACCTATACACCTCTGCCTACCCCTTCGGGGACCCTTGTGGGAAGGCGTGAGGATATATTATATTATTATTATAAAAATATACACATGTAAATATACTGGTAACAGCCAAGAACTGGTTCATATATGTATATTTATTGTAAACATTATTTTAGTCTATTGTAATATATTTACTGTTGTACAATAAGCAAATATATATTTACTAAGAAATAAATAAATTGTTTCTTTTTCATTAATTCGTGGTCTAGTCGTTACGAGACAGACAAAGGAATGCAATCTCGGGTTGCAGCATGCAAATGATCGGCAAAGTTCTGATTGACTCGAAGAGTAGATGCGGCTTCGTCATCTAGGCGAAGGATTCATTTTAATTACTTACGTAATATTATAAAAATGAATGTTTGTACGGATTTAACTTTAACTAATAACTGTGGTTAGACGAAGCAGTAATTATAAATTAAAGACCTAAATAATCCTACTGATATTATACATTTGAAAGATTGTGGGGATTTGTTTCCTTTTCACGCAAAAACTAACGAAGATAAATGTATGAAATTGGGCATAGGGAGGTTATTAGCTGGATAGGACATAGGACAATATTTTATTCCAGAAAAAAACTTATAAATAAAATATTACGCGGGTAAATCCCGGGAACAGTATTAATTAATGACTAAAATTCGTATTTTTATTTGAAGTGAGGACACAACGAAATTTTCCTTTGATTAATTCCGATAGGAATTACATTACAATTGAACTTGAATGGCTTTTTAGAATTGAACAAAAAATGGCTTCTTACAGAAGGAAGGAGAAAGAAACAAATCTTGTTTCATCCCTTATGCTGCTATCATAGCTACTTCACCTGACACACGGTGACCGCTTTCCAACAGGCGGGTTGCTTAGCTTCAAATGTCGTCATGAACTATTATTTAAGAGGGAAGTTATCCCATAACGTAGTCAAGCCCTACAGAATTACAAACCAGAGTATGTGAAACCTCTCCTCCCCGCGACCTTCCAATCTTTGAATACGAAAGAGGCGAGTTTGTTTAAGCTGCAGCGGTCTTGTTACACTGGTCGCTGATAGTTCAGTGGCTGTTATCGGTGTGATTGAGCCGGCCAAGGCTGAACAGTTCGTGCTCCGAATGCTATACTCAGCAGGGACTTAGTAAACACTACTGTTAATACATATTAAATGTAAATTAAAACAATCATTGTTTGTACTGTACCAGAACAAAGAATTATATGGACCATGCACACGATTGGCTGATACATAATGAGGTTTGGTATAATGAGTAAGCGATATGAGCTTCTTGGGGGGGGGATGTTGTTGTATTGTGTACAGTAGAAGGATTGGTCCCATTATGTTGCCAAGACAGTTTAACTCTCCTAACACAGATTGGCAACGCGCAAGTGATATTTCCGTATGGTGAGCGTAATTAAGCTGTAAACAAGAACCGGGTCGAAAAGCGTTCTACATATACCTTTACTATTTTTATTAGCTAATCTGTCTAAGTTAATAATCTAATCTAATATAAATGTAATCCGAAATAGCATTTTTTATAGCATTTGTTCTCATTTACAGGCAGGAAAGATTATATTTTCATATATATTTTGCAAGAGGAGCAATTTATTGCCATTTATCATTCTAATAATTTGATGTTGTATTATAAGCTTTTTGAATTCGTTTGCGTTTGATGTAAAAATAGAATATATAGCCTAACATACTACGATGTTAAATACGTCGGATAAATAATGCATGTCACGCACACTAAGCACTTAACTTCAGCACGATTTAGTGTCAATTGGATGGTCGTAAAGTCGACAATTCTTGTTCAATTTTATCGCTCGCACCGTAATCGATAGCCTGATTACACCCATGCTGGATCGCTAGAGAAGTGTGAATTTTTTACGACCCTTGTAACTCGACACGCTTGTGGATTTCCTTGTTTCATCAAATTTTACAACTGAGAGTGGCTGCCAAGAACATGCCCAGAAATAAAAAACAAGGGAGCTATGTAGAGCCGTGGTGGCCGAGTAGTTCGAGCAGTTGCGACGCAAAGGTCGCAAGTTCGAATCCCGACTGTACCAATGAGTTTTTCTGAGCTTAAGTACAGTGATTAGTCACACCACGAGCTTTGCTGTGAAGGAAATATTGAAAGAACCTGCGTACATTTAAGAAGAAATTCGAAGACGTGTGTGTTAAGTCTTGCTTGAGAAACGGCGATGGACTCGCCACCTGTGTGTGTGTCTACTGCTTAAATACCTCTGACTATTAACTCTGTATGTTCTGTAAATTACGATGGCACATAGTAAAGGTAAAATTGCTATACCAAGAGGGAACGCCGCCAGCCTTTTTGGCACCCTTCCGCGTGTCGTAAGAGGCGACTAAATGGGGTTGACGGGCCTGCGGATAGTCAAGATGGGGGCCCTGGCTGTCACACAACGCGGGCCAAGGATTGGCGGGAGCGCCATGTGGCTCGAGCTTCCGATGGCACAGCGAGGGTAGTAGGGGCGAAGCTAGGCGCCCCTGGGATGTGCTAAAGCAAAGTGCAGGAGGGCACTGGTGCGTTCCTCAGGAGATCCCAGAGCCCTCCTATATACACAGAGGATGGCCACCGAGGGGGTTTTAGTGAGTAGAAATCTCACATAACCCGTTCGTCCCCCCCCAGGACGGTCGGGTACCTATAGAAGGTTTCCCACTCGAAAAAAAAAAAAGTCATACATTTCTCATTATATTTAGTCGTTAAAAAGTGTTTAAGGGCTGTATCTTTCCATATCTCTTCTAACATAGCAATCGTTAAAAAAACTTGCCTTAAAAACTTCACGAAGTGGTTATGGATGGGCAAACATGATGTCGAGTGCACTCGAGATGAATCAGGGTCACACAAGCAGCTTGAAGCACACATTAGCCCGGCATTTGTAAGGGTGTCGAGGTCACAAGTGTTAGTCAAGGCGCGTCAAGTAGGGATAACATTCTGTGCATTTCAAGCGATCTTACATTGTTATGCGATGCATTTTGATATTTATGTGTATATTACATATACACTTATGAGCAAAATTCCAAATAGATATAATACCTTTAAACTAGGAACAGAACTAACTCGCCATCTGTCACGTTGGCACCTAAAATATATCTCTTTAGGAAAGTGGGTGTGGGTTTGTGGGTGGGATTGTGGGTTCCTATACACTAACTATACACCTCTACACACCTCTGCCTACTCCTTCGGGGACTCTTGTGGGAAGGCGTGATGATATATATTTAATTTACTAAGAGCAGTTCTGATTTTGCAATATAAAAAAAAATGCGTCTTTTATCACTGTTTAATTTGATACTCATTTGGCATCTTCTAGGAATCCGTTATTTTATACCACTGAGGAAGCAAACAAGCGGCCTGATGGTAAGCGGTCACCGCCGCCTATGGACGCTTGCAACACTAGGGGCTTTGCACGTTCGTTGATAAAGTATCGAAAGTCGGAGAACCCATAAATAAAGGCAAGCAGCAATAGTCCCTTTATCCCGTCTCATCATTTGCTATTATGTACCTTATATTATAATAATATATCCTCACGCCTTCCCACAAGGGTCCCCGAAGGGGTAGGCAGAGATGTACAGGTAATGCCCACACACCCAATCCCCGCCAGAGGTATATTAGGTGCCAACGTGACAGATGGCGAGTCCATCGCCGTTACTCAAGCACGACTATACATACGCCTTTGAATTTCTTCTCAGACGTATGCAGGTTTCCTCTCGATGTTTTCCTTCACCGTAAAGCTCGTGGTGTGACTAATCACTGTACTTAAGTTTTAGAAAAACTCATTGGTACAGTTGGGATTCGAACTTGCGACCTTTGCGTCGCAGGCAACTGCTCGAACCACTCGGCCACCAATATTCGTATGTTAAATTGAAATTCCAACAGTCACACTATCTACTTGTAATTCATTTCAAACTACATTAGACAACAATACTCGTAGAACTAAAACAAAAATACATAAACGGATAAAACGAGGGACCCAAATTAATTGAAGCAGAAATGGACACTGAGTAGTTTGACGGCAAGTAAACTAACCCACGGCTTTATTTGTGTATGCCAACCCGCATACTCGCTACGATCATTACGATCGAATGGAAAGTTTCTGCAAATCTATATTTACTCATTGCAATGTGAAAAAAGAGTGTTATCAAATTGCCTTAACTTGATATAAATATATATTTATTTCATAATGGTCGCGAAATCTATTACTGTTTCGCTAAAATATGTTTAAGAATAACCGTTTATGTCGTCAATATAAGCAATAAGATACAATTCAGACCATTTAGTCAGTGTTAATTGGTTTGATTCTCACACGGAGTAATTGTGTATACTTTTTCTAGTATTTACGGCTCCAATACTACAGAGAAATCTATAGTGGTGGCCGAGTGGTTCGAGTAGTTACCTGCAACACAAAGATCGCAAGTTCGAATCCCGACTGTACCAATGAGTTTTTCTAAACTTAAGTAGAGGTTTTCCCTGGAGAGTACAGCATGGAGTTCTTCAAGAAGGGTGTGAAAAGATTCCTGCATGGTCGGCAGCGCGCGAGTGTTACCCATGGTGTTGCAAGCGTCCATAGGCGGCGGTAACCGCTTACCATCAGGCGGACCGCATGCTTGTTTGTCACCCATGTGGTATAAAAAAAAAAAAGCAGTGAGTTAGAGAATTTGTCACACCACGAGCTGTACGGTGAAAGAAAATCGAGAGGAAACCTACATACGTCTGAGAAGCAATTCAAAGGCGTATGTATTAGTCGTGCTTGAGTAATGGCGATGGACTCGCCATCTGTCACGCTGGCACTTAAAATATATATCTGGTGGAGCATTGTGAGAAGACGTGAAGATTTTAGTGTGAATATTTTATATGAAACAATTTCTGGGACACGCAACCAAACATACACTGATTATTATCAACTCTCAAGTTAAAGTTCAACAAATATAGATTCGGCAACCATCCGAACTGCGCCGATGCTGCTGAAAGATTAATAGCTTTTCAAATAAACAGCTCCCAATTATATCTTACTTCTGAAAGTCAGCTCCTTAATTTAAAGTTCGCTCTGTATTTACGTTTGTGGAACTGTACGGGAAATGTTCGACTTAATAAAACTTTTACATGCTACCTACGTGTACACTTGGAGCGGCCCATAAAAGTGTCTTATGAAGTGAAGCTTGGGTCACGAATTCTCCGATACATCGGCCTGATACTTAAAAGCTTGAAGAACATTGTCGTTACTGTTAATATTGATTTGTTACTTGTCGGATATTTTTATGGATGGAGAGAGATAGAGCGTAGACAAAAGGTTCAAACTGGACCAAATACTTTTCTAAGCTCACGAATTACTCATATCACAGATGTAATAATCACTAAAATATTATATATATTTGGAACAATCCCAGGAATTTGTCTTTTTATAATATTTGCGAATTAGTTTTCTCTTAACCTTTTAGTATATTTTCAAGGTTTACCAGAAGGGTCTCCGTAGGTAGAAGTGCTAGAGTGTCCACTTTACGTCTGAGACATTCGAATAGCAATGCCACAAGTAATTAGTTCTTCGCCGTTTCTCAAGCACGCGACTATAGTCTTTGAATCTCGTGAATCTCGATAGTATTAGGGTTCATTTATCGCTGCATTTAAGTTCGGTAAAAACTTTAATGGTACTAATGGTACTATATCACTATGGTGTTTCTATATCTAAAAAGATAAGAACTTGCAATCTTTGCGATGCAGACTATTCGAACCGCTCCGTCACCACAGCTCCAATAAAGAGAAAAAGTTGCCAGTAGCTAAAATCCAGTAAAAAAAAACATTATTTGGTAAAAATAAAAAGTATACTCTTGCGCGGCAAGAGTGCCTCAATGGCCGGAAGTAAGCCTGTATCGGGTCAGATTTCATGTTCCCGACATTTGTGGTTGAAACTTTAGGACCTTGGGGCCAAGAAGCGAACCGACTTGAATAAAAACCACTTATCAATATGAGATCAAGGCAGTCGCTTTAACCTCCAAAATTTGTGTGATCTCTTCATTCTGGAACTAAAAAAAAAAGAAGCATAACCAACATATTTTTAAATAGCATCGGATTCGTACCAACCGTATAGAAACATATGTCAAGTTTATTATTTAAATATACTGCGTATCAGGCCAATATATAACCATCTTATAAAAGTATTGGAAACTTAACATAGAAAAATAGCTCTATAGAGCTTTAAAGAATTAAGTTATGTTATAAAATAACATTGAAAAACTCGGGGGCTTCCCGTGCAAAACACAGGGTACTATTGAAAGCCGCAGGTTCCCATTTAAATGTTTAATTAGAAACGAACGGGCAGACTAGACCCTGATGTCGGGGATAATTTAGCACCGGCCACCACACAGTAGTTGCTCGTAGTTTGTAGTTTAGGCGATGTTTAAACAATATATGGGAATCATGTATTTCATACAGTTAGTTAAAGTTGTAACTTTTGTACTCCCGATATAAACTTTTACATCTATATATAATAATAATAAATAAGTCAAATAAAATCTAGCCAATGGAATGGAGCACTGAAACATGCAACTGAATTTAAAACCACAACATGTTTTTCACGAGTGTTCGATGATGAATTCTATTTGGATTCCTTTTATTTACATGGAGCGGCGGTGGATAACATACTAGCTGACCCAGCGTACTTCATACCGCCAAGGCAATTAATGTAGTGATAGCTTTTTTCAAGTTAATCATTTTAAAAGTTCTGCTATTCTCGGATTACGAATCCAACAAGTCAGACATCAACAACATCGGCCTACTCGTTCTTGAGTTATAAATTGTGTAAATAACCCGGCTTTGTCAGGTAGGTTTATCATACATACATACATACATACATACATATAATCACGCCTCTTTCCCGTAGGGGTAGGCAGAGACCACTTCTTTCCACTTGCTACGATCCTTACATACTTCTTTCGCTTCATCCACTTTCATTATTCTCTTCATACATGCTCTTCGGTTTAGGGTACTCTTGACCTGACCTTTTTTCAAGACGTCCCTAATTTGGTCTAGAAACGGTTTGGTTTATCATCTCGGGCGAAAAAGGGTGTTGCACACCTCTGCCTACCCTTTCATTGTGCCGTGGTGATATACATTATATGTAACCATTTCCTATTTGAACGTTACAAATGTTCAATACCGCATCATTAAATTCAGCAACATTTTTCACATTCGCTGTATTTCGTTCGATTAAGTTGATTGGGCTCTTCAAGACAGCGGCAAATTTCCCCCGAGATCGTTTGATCGTTTGAGCTTCATTGCTCAGTGCCAATGTGTTGTCACCTGGATGTCTAGATCGATATAACAGGCTTGAAGTAATGAACCAGTTAATGGGTTTTTTATTATTAGTTTTTAGCAATAAGTAAATCGATCGGACGCTCAAGGACGGGAACGTCAAGAGTACTCGAAACCGACGAGCATGTATGAAGTGACCGATGAATGTGGACGAAGCGAAAAAGGTATACAAGTCTAGAAGAACTGGCGCTCAATACTCCCTGCCTATCCCGTTAGGGACTTGGCGAGTACTCTTGACGTTCCCTTCCTTAAGCGTACGATGGATTTGATATATGTATACGCATTACTATAGTATTTACGTATGTATGTATAGTCGTGCTTGAATAACGACGACAACGACGGACTCGCCATCTGTTACGATAGCACCTAAATATATTCAATAAAAAGGTGTGTTTGTACACACTTCACACCTGTTTTGATGGTGGAATAACTATTATTAGAAGGCGTGGATATATTGTACTAACAACTTACTCTATAAAATATATACACACTTTTACCTTTTACCCTTCAAGGACCCTAAATCACGTATGGAAAAGAACGTTGTAAATTTCAATAAAAGCCTGATAATTTAATAAAAGTGCGGCTAAATTTAAGTAATGTTGATTTAATGGACGCTAAGTGAATTCTAAATTCAAACTAGAATCCCAACATTTCTATTCTAAATGGGAATTTTACAATAAAAGGAATTGTAGTCTGCCGACATTCCAATAAGTACTGAAAGCAATCTTCTTAAAAGATTTGAATCGGAGCAGTTCGTTCTCTTACGGAACTTCATAAAAGATTTTGCTGGAAACGAGAACAAATAATATTTGTACTTTTCTAAACAATTGTATTTACAATACCAAGCAAAAGTTAGGTTTTAAATACTTAATAAGCGTTCCCTGTGTCCCTTACGTTTGTAATAATATTATTACGTTAGTAATATTCTTGTTCCATTTTTGTTCACTTGTATTCCATTCACTAAAAAGCGGACATAGTTAGTGAATGGAATAAACACAATCCAAGGAGACAAATCTCACTTTAAAAAAGGGATTCCTAGATTGTTCGAACGCATTAATCGCTGGAACTATTAATAAGATTTGTATAAATATTTTTGTTCCATTTTTGTTTCGTTGTATTCCATTCACTAAAAAGCGGACATAGTTAGTGAATGGAATAAACTGGGATCGGCGTCAGGTGAGATCAACAGTACATCGTTTGTAATGCCGGCTCCTGTTTGAAATATTCTGCTTTGATATAACGAGCCGTTGTTTGTTAGGTAAACGAATATGACGTCCTGTGTCGACGAGAAGACACCTGCTTTCACAGGTGACAAACATGCTGTATTATGATTGTCTATTTGGAGAACATGTCTTTTTAGCTACATTTTCAGCGTGTGCTTACTTACTCTTTATACGGATGTAGTTAATAACCTACTTAAAAAAAGGATGAAGTTTTTCAATCTGACCGTATGTATACATATGTATATATGTATGTATATATATATATATATATATATATATATATATATATATATATATATAAATAACACAATATATATATATGTAATTTTTTTGTGTTAGCGGATAACCGAATCGATTTTGATGATTATTTTTTCTCTATTGTGTTATTTATCACAATAACTAATTTAATATGTTTTGTTCTTGTCAAAATAATAATACAAACGCCAAAAGTCTATATTTCTCTCTCTCTAGTGCTTGTTAGCCATCTTTTGCACTAGAAAATAATTTTTATGGTGAGCCCCATAGGGCTTGTTTATATTTTGCTTATCAACCAAGTTTCCACGAATAGATGTTCAATAATATTACATTTACAAAAACAATCCTCACTAATTTGTTTACTAATTTGTTGTTATTATTAGAGGCCAAACAATACCTGTTAGAGATTTCCTTGTGAATATCCTTACTAATATTACAAATGTGAATGTAAGTTTGTTTGTTACGCTTTCACGTAAAAACTACTTAACCGATCAACATAAAACTTTGTACACATATTCTTGGAGGAATTAGAAGTAACATTAAATACTTTTTATTGAAAAAAAAACATTTTTACTACAGATAAAAAAGCCGTCGACGCCGACGAAGTCGCGGGCACAGCTAGTAGTTAATAATTTGAATTAATAATATTCTGGCCCAAATGCATTCCCTACAATTTCACTGTACCTAATACAAATGCATTCCCTACTATTTCTCTGTACCTAATACAAATGTATTCCCTACTATTTCACTGTACCTAATACAAATGCATTCCCTACTATTTCACTGTACTTAATACAAATGCATTCCCTACTATTTTACTGTACCTAATACAAATGCATTCCCTACTATTTCACTGTACCTAATACAAATGCATTCCCTACTATTTCACTGTACTTAATACAAATGCATTCCCTACTATTTCACTGTACCTAATACAAATGCATTCCCTACTATTTCACTGTACTTAATACAAATGCATTCCCTACTATTTCACTGTACCTAATACAAATGCATTCCCTACTATTTCACTGTACCTAATACAAATGCATTCCCTACTATTTCACTGTACTTAATACAAATGCATTCCCTACTATTTCACTGTACCTAATACAAATGCATTCCCTACTATTTCACTGTACCTAATACAAATGCATTCCCTACTATTTCACTGTACTTAATACAAATGCATTCCCTACTATTTCACTGTACCTAATACAAATGCATTCCCTACTATTTCACTGTACCTAATACAAATGCATTCCCTGCTATTTCACTGTACCTAATACAAATGCTTCGTACCAGACTGTCGGAACAAGAGAAATAGCATGTCGCTTATCAAAGGCAGACTGCACGATTCGCTCACAGGTCTGGTACTAATTACAATGATCACAGCTTACTAGTTTTCAGATGAAATGCTCTGGAAATATAGGGTATTTACTTTTGTCTGTAGGTACTTGAGTTGACTAATTAGCGTAAAATAACGGCAGATTCGCCGCTTTGTCACGTTGGCTTCTGAAAATATCTCTGGCGTAAAATTAAATGTTATTAGAACCCTCACCTGCCCCTCTGGTCCCTTGTGGGAAGGGGGCGAGGAACCCTAAGGTTGGAGACGTATTTCAATACAATTTATGGTTTACACCCCCGAAAATTGTAAGTTTAAAAATATATGACTTGTTTTTGAGAGAATTTCAGCATTATTATAATATTTATTTCCTCACACCTTCCCACAAGGGTCCCCGAAGGGGTAGGCAGCAGTTTATAGGCAATACCCACACACCCACTTTCCGCCAGAGGTATATTAGGTGCCAACGTGACAGATGGCGAGTCCATCGCCGTTACTCAAGCACGACTATACATACGCCTTTGAATTTCTTTTCGGACGTATGTAGATTTCCTGTCAATGTTTTCCTTCACCGTAAACCCTATCGTGTATGTATTTGTGATTACAAGTATGATAAATAAATGTTTTTTAATAATTTATAAACTAAGAAATAAGGTATTGAAAAAATTCTATTCTAACTTAGAATATATATCTGACGGAAAATGTATGTGTGTGGGTACTACCTAAACACCCCTACCTACCGGGGACCCTTGTGGAATGGCGTGTAGATATATTATATTATTATTATTATTATATATAGCTATATGACAACACGGTGCCCAGTAATAGCAAAAAAAAATGCCTTTACAGAACATTGAATTCAAATAACACACACCGTAAGTCTATATTTAAACGAGCCAGTAACTGAAAAGGGAATATACATTAGCAGTTGAGTTCGGGAATACATTTTTAAACAACGAATGCTGCGGAGGCCCGTTTACTTCATCACGTAGTTCCAATGTTTATTATTTGTTACTAAAATAAATAAAACTCGAAAGGGATAGAGTTCCATGGAATGAAGCATGGAATTGTTTTCTTGTAAAAACATTTACGGACAAGCCTCGACGAACACATTGTAGATTGTAGGCAGCGACTGCTTCTTGTGGGATTTAGTTATGCAAGGCGTGTGATATTTGTTTTATATGAAGTGCAAATACTTGATGTTGCATGTAAATAATACAGCCTTTATTATAAGTCCTGGCTGTTAAATAGCGTAAATATTAATTAGCTTTGCAAGTTAAAAGTTCACGCCTTCCCACAAGGGTCCCCGAAGGAGTAGGCAGAGGTGTATAGGTAATACCTTCACACCCACTTTCCGCCAGAGGTATATTAGGTGCCAACGTGACAGATGGCGAGTCCATCGCCGTTAATCAAGCACGACTATACATACGCCTTTGAATTTCTTCTCAGACGTATGCAGGTTTCCTCTCGATGTTTTCCTTCACCGTAAAGCTCGTAGTGTAATAATGTATATAAATATATAGCAAAATAATTGTATAAATCCAACCCATTCGCATTATATTCGCGCTACATATCGAATAATGATGGCAAATTCCCATCGAGGTACGTGTCCAGACTATTAATACGTCAAGTTTATAGACACTCATAAACTTCACAATTTCCAAGATGAAGCTCGTTCCACCCGAAAGAGCGTGTGATAAACTAGGCAGTCAAAGCAAACAGCAACCTTGATAAAGCAAGAAAAATATTCAGTGCAATGTAACTTTTCTTTATTATTTTATGTGGAGCGGATGGAACCCTGCGAATTAGGGGGTATGCGGGAATTGTGAAGTATCGTCCCAGCTCCCAGGGGTAAGGTAATGGAGGGCGAAGGGGACTGAATCACTGTAAGGAATGCCATTCTATGCCGTGCCCTGGCTAAAGGGGGTCCTATTGTGAACTGTGATAAAGTACTTCACGTCTCCCCACAAGGGTCCCCGAAGGGGTGAGCGTGCTTAATATGATAATAATAATATTTATTGACACCAAAACAATCACAAATTTGTGATGTAGTGTTATATAATAGATACGCATTGGCACAGGGGGTAAGTTTTCAAAATCAAAAAGATTGCTAGCTCGAATCCCGAAAACAATGAGTTTTTCTGAACTTGAGTACAGTGATTAGTCACACCACGAGCTTTACGGTGAAGGAAAACACCTACATTACTTTACCTAATAAATGCACATTAATTCTCATTAGTACAGATACCTCCGAGATTGGAACCTGTAATCTTGATTTTATTGTCGGGTAGTAAAACCCCTCGACCACTACGCCTCTTAACCTACACAATTACTTACGTAACATGTACGAGGGTTGTAAATGAGTTGTTAATATTAATTACGCGGCTGTTTCTGTTTCGTCCTGTAATCGTAACATTATTATTTCTGTCAACACACCCATCACTTAGGGGATGTTGAGGTAATTGGAAAGCGTAAAAATATGTTAACACTTATTCAGCAAGGATGTCGCCATGTTGGAATATTGTTATTGCAATAGTAGAGTAGGTAATAGGAACCTGAGAGCATGTATTTGCATAAGTATAGACTGGTTAATGTGGAAGAGGCCTGTAAGTCTAGAGAGAACTGGCGCCTTACTCTCTCTGCATACAGCGTGACATATAGGTATGTATGGTATTACAGTATTTATGAACACAAAATAAAAGTTTTTATACCCCAAAGTTCCAAACAAGCATATGAACCACTTAATATGCAGTTACTGTAGCCCATGCACCATCAGTGCCAGAGGTATCACTCTCTTGTTGACTTTACGTCCGTAAAATATTCTTATTGCCATTTTAGGGCGCTCGTCTAGAGATGATAAATAGACGTAAAGAGACCCTCTGTTGAACTCCAATTTTGAGCGGAACTTACCTTTGTGACCTGTATGTGAATTTATGTATATAATATGTATATGCAGATTAAAATATAATACTGTGTGTACTACCTATACACCTCTGCCTACCCCTTAAGGCACCCTTGTAGGAATAATATCGTACACGCCACTGCCTCTCTTAAACCGTTAATTTAACTCGTGTTGGCTGAAAGTTCTAAGCCTTGGATTTGTTAATACCGTGTAGTCTGAGACGACATCTAATCCAAATAAAGCCGCACGAAAGACGCACTGTATTTATAATTTTATTAATTAAAAATATGTTTTCTATGAAGTAAAATCGTTATAAAGGTTTAAAACGATTGCATATTATAATAATAAACTTATAATAATAATAATATATCCTCACGCCTTCCCACAAGCAAAGCGAAAACGAGGAAAAAATATTTATACTTATAGAGATAGATATTTACACAAATACATAGGACATCCAAGACTAAGGTACAAATACTCGTGGTCATCACACAAATATCTGCGTTCAGCGGGAATCGAACCCACGAGCTCAAGCTTCGCAGTCAGGAGCTCCAACCACTAGACCAGACGGCGGAAAAAATGTGAATGTCGATGCTATTCCCAGCTATAGTGTTGTACCAGTATATATCACAAATCCGCTTCGGTCAGAGCTCCATAAAAGTTCGAGTGTAACTGGAGAGATGTGCGCAATATACTGTTATGTTCATGATTTATTATCTCAAACAATTATTTTTGCGTTCACCCTATTGCCCATTTATCTTGGTCATGGACCAAGCGAAAAAGTTAAATACTTTTTATCACCCCAACTTTGTCAACAAGCAAATGTTAACAGCACTCTTATTTGGAAATATAAACCTCTTAGTAGTGATACTTCGGTATCTTTCTATATATATATATATATAATAATGAAATATAATATATCCTCACGCCTTCCCACAAGGGCCCCCGAAGGCACACACACTTTCCGCCGGAGGTATATTAGGTGCCAACGTGACAGATGGCGAGTCCATCGCCGTTACTCAAGCACTACTATACATACGCCTTTGAATTTCTTCTCAGACGTATGCAGGTTTCCTCTCGATATTTTCCTTCACCGTAAAGCTCGTGGTGTGACTAATCACTGTACTTAAGTTCAGAAAAACTCATTGGTACAGTCGGGATTCGAACTTGCGACCTTTGCGTCGCAGGCTCGTCGCAGTGTCGTCTGCTCGAACCACTCGGCCACCACGGCTCACTCATACATATACTCTATATATAGAAAGATACCGAAGTATCACTTGCACGTTGCCAGTCTGTGTTCAAAGAGTTATACTGTGTTGGCAGTAATCAATATAACAATCCTCCCCCCTCCCCTAGCAGCTCATTACTGGAAACCTTATTCACCGCGTAGGAACACAAATAATTGTGTTATTTGGCTACGGACTTCTATAAGGTGGAGGTCGTGCCCCAGTCGGGCAGCTCCAAATTCGAACGGGAAACCCGTTATGCCCTACCTCTAATAAACGTCTGATTAGGTTTTTTTTGGCAATGTTTGACACTGACTATTAGTGTTTTGTCTTTGCTCCGCGATTTACTCAGCGTGATGGTATGTAGGTATGTATGCATATTATTCATATTTTCTAATAATATTTAGCACAATTAACATAAGCAGTAAGTTTTAGGACTTTTTTTCCACATTCGTCTGTCTCTTCATACAGGCGTACCGTTTTCGAGTTGTCTTGGTGTAAATATTCATTTATATATATGCGTACATATTCATTCGGCATTTGAAATTACTATGAGTTTCAATACTGAAATACCTTTAGGAGATCCGACCTTGTCACCAAACATTCCCATTTCTTCAAACGGGCTATGACCTTACATGTGGAGAAAATAATATCTTACATTATCAAAGGAACTTTCCTATCATATCATGCCTATTCTTGGTTTGATCTTCGATACGACTCACTGAGGAAACGTTGAACATGGACATTATTAAAATGTATATACGGAAACTAATAGTTTGATAGAGTAACTTCAAAACACGACTGCACCAATAAGTTTTTCTGAACTTAAGTAACATAATAATAATAATATCCTCACGCCTTCCCACAAGGGTCTCCGAAGGGGTAGGCAGAGGTGTATGGGTAATAACCACACACCCACTTTCCGCCAGAGGTACATTAGGTGCAAACGTGACAGATGGCGAGTCCATCGCCGTTACTCAATCACGACTATACATACGTCTTTGAATTTCTTCTTCAGACGTATGCAGGTTTCCTCTCGATGTTTTCCTTCACCGTACAGCTTGTGGTGTGACTACTCACTGTACTTAAGTTCAGAAAAACTCATTGGTACAGTCGGGATTCGAACTTGCGACCTTTGCGTCGCAGGCAACTGCTCGAACCACTCGGCCACCACGGCTCTTAACTTAAGTACAGTGAGGATTACACCACGAGCTTCAAGATTGAGAGGAAATACGACTGAGTACGGTAATCGAGCTTGAGAAACACCAATGGACTCGCGCGGTTTCAAAGGAGTGTCCTTCCGTAAACGCACGGGCTGTGGAATGAGCTTCCCATTGAGGCTTACCTTGAGAGTACAAACAAACTGACATTATCATTTATAGTATATAGTTCTAAGGCAGCCATGAATAAATCCCGACCTGAACATGCAGGCCACATGTAAATCAACTAAATATAAAACCCAATGGCAGTAACGCCAGTTGTTAATGCTAAAGTTGAGCCAATTCCGATTATGAATTATGGCTTCCGTGCTCTTTGTGACGGGTTTAAGTAGGCACATTCGAAGTATTCGAAGGTTCGATGCTCGATTTGCAATGATTCATCTTTGAAATGATTTTCACATCACGAGTTTTGACTTCCTAACGTCCTACCTTCCAATATCTGTAACACAATTTACATCTACCGCAGACATTATTGCGTCGATTTTCGTTGCCGTTTCTGTTATTTAGTTCCACTTCCTACTCTAATACTGACAAACATTCGCTTTGCTGTTTGTTAATAATGCCAGAACATAAACAAGAAATTAATGAAATTTATTAAAATTGATATATAGAATACAATAAGCAAACATATAATTTTTTACAGGATTTTAGCATGTTTTGACTCCAAAAAAACATCTACAAAAAAAAACAGATTTTTAAGCCGCAGGACTCAACTATTATGAAATGTGAAAAAACACGATTCAAAACTAAGTTTAGATAAGCCAGCCTTTTTGGCACTCTAATTAGCAGTTTAGCCTTTTAGTGTTCTGTTAATATCTCGTATAATAAAGAATATTATTATTCTAAGTATTCTTACTCTAAGTCGTCGAGTCTTAGACCCTTCAGTCCCTTGTCTGAAATCATGAAGATATCATTATGTCTGTCTCAATGAGAGAGTTATCAAAGTCAAAGCCGCAAAGTAATGATTAAGGCGCAGATATGAACATAGCAGAAGCGCCGCCGTGAGTACATGAAATATGACTTTCTTTGCATAATATAACCCGCATAAAGGAACATATATTAAACGTGTTTTACATGTATATTAATAAATTCAAATTCTGTGACATATATGCTGGAAGGTAAGCGGCCTTTACACTTGTAGCTGAAAACTTCACCCAATAAGACGACGGCAACGCGCGAGTGATAAATTTAGATATGGTTTAGGTATATCACACGGAAAACAAGACAATAAAAGCTTTTTAATATATGTTACTTTTAGACGACAGTGTTCAATAAAAAAAATTATTCACTAATTCACACACATTTTCTATTATAACTTTGCAATTTATTTTGTAGTTATTACTAGTCTGTGACATGTAATTTTAATGCATACAGTCATGTTCTCTGGAGGTGGGCGTTGTCATCCGCAATACAGTTTTTAACTTCTGCGGGTTTCTTCGTAACGTTTGTGCCAAAACACAACACAATATGAACAAATAATTAAATAATTATTATTCATAAATCAACTGCGCGGCCGTGGCTCTGTGAATTCGGGCCTTATCGATAAACCCTCGACATTGAATCATGTTGCCGGCTATTTTTGTAATGCCACGTGCCTGCCAGATGCACTGCATATAAATTTATACCCAAATCAATGTTAGGTCGAAGTTGTGACGAGTTTCGCACCGCTTAGACTTTCGTGTTCATTTTTTTGCCCAAAGAGTAGAGAAATTCAATATTATGTTTAATTCTGCGTGAGATGATTGAAAACCACGGTTTATTCAAATACTTTGAGTGCACTCGAATAATTTTAAATATCATTGACGCTATCTACCATCGTTTCAAATAATAAACTATAGACTGCCATATAATTAATTTTATATTATATCTTTTATCATACTTATGGGATTTTTACGACTTTTCCGCCAGCGATTATGTCTGCGTTATTGTGAAATGCAATAAAATACTACAGGACATTAGTATTTACATTTAAAACTATGTAAGTACGCACACTCTCGTATCGTCGGAGATATATTTAGGTGCCAACGTGACAGATAGCGAGTTCGTTACCATTTCTCAAGTTTGACTGTCCATACATATATGTCTTTGAATGTCTTTCCAAATGTGTGCAGTTGTCCTGTCAATGTTGTCGTTAATCGTAGCTCTCAGAAAAAAGTCATTGTACGATTATACCAGTCGGGATTCGAGCATGCATCTTTGCGTTGCAGGTGACTACTCGAACCACCACGGCTGATAGCCAGATCAGTTTACAACCATGCCCATTACTCTAAAATTACATGAAAGAAACTTCTTTCTTCGACCCCATTAGGGGTTGACAAGGGTATAATAACAAACAATTTGTACCCGAGATAGGTGCAACGTGACTTTGAAGTCATCTCAAAATAGGTTTGCTACAGACATTTTCCTTTGTAATGGGATATTTACTTCGCATTTTCTTAATATAGAAACAAAATTATTTTTAGATCCTTAAGATATTTTACCAGCAAAATAATTCGCTTGGCGTAAAGCCACATTGTGCACTATAAAAAATAAACGTAACTTTTGACTGAAATAGCATATCGTTTTATAATATATCAGTTTCGGAAAGCCCACACTCGATTTTGTTCTCTATCCCTACTTGCATACAATTCAAAGTCACATACAAGCATCGAAAAGTAAATAGTGAGACTAAACGTGTGCATTATGTGTACATAGAAACTATTTAGGTAACTACGTATAAGGCGAGTGTGCGCCACAAGGCTATGTTTGTCGAATTGCATGCCTTATGAATAGCAAGGCCTGCTTGCTAAGTACCAGTAATGAGTTGCTAAGTATCACACATGATTCAGTATTTAAAATGCTATAAGGAGTTGCGGTGGTGGAGTGCTTTAAGGAATCACCTGTAGTCAAGATTACCGGTTCGAATACCGATAGTACTAATAGGATTTACACTGCTTATAAATATTAAGCCCTAGAGTTTAATTTGACAGCTAACCCAACTTTGCCATTGAGATTTTCTGAATTTAAATATTGATGATGCTGCTCGAGCAGATGCGTGCTATCATCCATGATACCAAAACTGCAAAATAACTATGATGCCCATCAAATGACAGATAATTTTTTTTTTTTTCTAGAAGCTTCTACCCATACTTATTTAAAGTAGAAAAATTGGTGAGTTTCATAATTAATGAATTATGAAACTTAATCCAAAATTGTGTTTGACATCAGCTATTTCAAGTCTTCTGGTTTAATATAAAACGATGATATCATATTTCCCAATAATTTGGGGTAAAGGTCAGACATTCATGTGCCTATTGCCGGCATATCGGATTTAATATTACATTCTAAACAAATACTGGCGCAACAAATAAATGTGATTGATTACAATGATTAAAAAAAAATGTGTATACGAAGACCTGCAAAGAGGTAAATTAGCAGAGGTACACTTCTGGTTATTACATGTTTAAAAGTGGGTGGTATTTATGTTTTAGCCGTGGTTGCCGAGTGGTATGTGTAGTTGCCTGCAACACAAAGATTGCAAGTTTGCATCTCGACTGTTTCAAGAGTTTTCCGAACTTAAATACAGTGATTAGTCTCAACACGAGCTTTACGGTGAAGGAAAACATTGAGAGGTCTCCTGCACACGTTTAAGACTCGCAATCAGTCCTATTGGCAGCTAAAATATATTCCTGGCGGACAGTGGGTACAACCTATACCCTTGCCTACCCCTTCAGGGACCTTTATGGGGAGACGTGAGGATATTATTATTACTTTTTTAATTATTTGGGCATCAATATTCGGATAACACATAGCTTATACAAATATCAGTTAAATCCATATGAATCACAATAATAACAAATTTTCGAGTTATTTACATGTCGAAACCAACATGACAGTGGGAGAGTCTGACTCTCACTCAGGTACTTGTATTCACACACGTAAGTTCCTTCATAATCTTCTTTCACCACAATTTTATCGCGAATATAAACCTTGAAGGATTAATAATATAAAATTACTAATTGTACTAGGCAAAGTAGCGGAAACCGTCTTTATTCATAAAACCACCTCCATGCTGACAAATTCACAGCTAGTTATAAGTGTAATATATTTCTAACAGTTAGACCGTATCCGCAATTAATTGTATGATTAATCAAAATGTCTAAGGCATTTGTTATTCATGCTCGGCTCGACACAATTAGAAGACCCTGACGTAGCTCATAATCAGTAAATAATTAAGAATTCAGTAAAGGAGCATTAATGATCTATATAAATGTTGCAAATTTAATTAACCTCTGACAATATACGTGTGATATTATTTATCATACATATATGTCATCATGCCGAATAATAGGCGATATCATTAATTTTGATATTCTGACGTAATTAATATGGGATTACAATCTAGAGGCATGTTGGATTTCGTGAATAATCTAAACAGAATATTCATAGTTATAAATAGTGGACAGATAGTAAGCGTATTTGTTTGTAGTAAAAATATTTGGTATATTAATTGTCTGTGCGATAAATTATTATCTTTAAATAAGCGCCGACTGTCTGAAAGTTTTACGCTGTTTTTTGCATTGCTTCAATTTAATATTGAATTTTAGTTATTCCCTGGCTGGAAATGTTTGATTGTCAATCTGAAATTACAAACGTCAGTTTCGAATTATATGTATAAAAAAAAATTGCAGACTTGACCTTTTAATTGATGAATACTCTGGACGTCTATCGCAAAGCTAAAAACAAACAAGCGGTATACATTTTCTTAATTAAATTTCCACCCACACAAGTAATACGGTTTTTCCCTTCGGGTCAAAACGCGTGACCTTTAATTTTAGTATAATATAACTGACAGTTCATTAGTATTACACACAATCCATATTCAAGCCATAAAGTTCCGAATTCAAAGTTCCGTTGTATCTAACAATACTTTAAATGACAGCCTTATATGCCAACGAACTACTGAATGTTATCCGCCAACGATTCATAGTTATGCAACCCAATAAAACACCTATTGACACTATCACTTTGCAACTTGTATGCATTATATCAATGCTATTACTTAACTCCCATTCACCAAATAGACAATGGAACTTGAAGTATTGACAGAACAAATGAGAATCAACACGTTTGTATGAGCAGCTGTCATTGCAATTTGGACTGTATTGTAACGTCCCAAGCAATTTTATTTGTGATGAAAAGTTAAAGAAAATACGTGTTTCATTTTCCATTTGTGCTATAAGACAAGTAAGAAAACAAAGCAACACAATCTCGTAAAGTTGATGGAAGTGGCATTCCAATTATAGTGAAAGGCAGTCGGAAAAGAAATAGAAGCGATGATTGATGTTTCTTTTGAAAATATGTTTTATTTAAATCTTGTTGGTAGCTTACATATATATATATACCCTTTATATGTATAACCTCTGCCTACCCCTTCGGGGATCCTTGGAAAATGGTTTGGATTCACAATTGGACCGGTTAGGTGGAGCTGCGATCGTGTTTCAGGTAATGTAATTTTTTCACCCCAGCGAAGCTGGCCGGGACAGCTAGTATTTAAATAATTCTATATGCAAATAAAGAAATTCTTTGAACATTTTATTGCACAACTAGAGCCTTGTGAGCTTGAACTCTAACAATGAATTGCTATTAAAATTTGCAAACAATAAGATAATTTACATTTATATAAGTGTGATTTAATGAAATAATTTACATATAAATCAACAAACAAATACTAACCCTATTAAAGTCTGGGGCTTAAACCAAATACTAACATTCAAATTAAAACGTTTTGTCATATCTCCAAAAGGAAGAGAGTAATATCGAATCCTGCATAGACTAATAATAATGTATACCCCTTAGATTTGTTGTTTGTGCTGGATGTCTGTGTCTGACCAGTATTTTAATTAGCGTCCGTTGTTTAATATGTTTTAACTACTTTCAGGTGAATCTTATATGCTCATAATAATAGCATATCAAAAAGCCGTGGTGGCCGAGTGGTTCGAGCAGTTGCCTGCGACACAAAGATCGCAAGTTCGAATCCCGACTGTACCAATGAGTTTTTCTGAACTTAAGTACAGTGATTAGTCACACCACGAGCTTTACAGTGACGGAAAACATCGAGAGGAAAGCTGCATACGTCTGAGAAGAAATTCAAAGGCGTATGTATAGTCGTGCTTGAGTAACGGCGATGGACTCGCCGATGATATACCTCTGGCGGAAAGTGGGTGTGTGGGTATTACCTACACACCTCTGCCTACCCCTTCGGGGACCCTTGTGGGAAGGCGTGAGGATATATTATTATTATTATTATTAATAGCATATCTGTTAGATATTGAATCAGATATTGTCTTTTATCCTTACATGTAGGTATAAATCGAAGTCGCTTCCCGTGGTCTGAACGTTTTGATCTTTTAAACTATTCGATGAATTTAGTTCGGTGTTCATCAAAAGAACAAGATTAAAGTGATTGAAGAGAAAGGGTTACATTTATAGCTTAATATTGTAATACCCACGAGGGCGAAGCACAATCATAAATATGAATTTATCGTGTTTGAAACTGCGGAGTTTAGCTAGATCTGGATACAGGAGAGTGCCATCCACGAAGACACGCCCCACCAATTTCCAGTCGAGGGGGTCACGCGATGCGGGAGTATGACTCGAGTGTATTAATTGAAGTATGCCTGTGCACTCATATGTAATCAGTGTGTACCGACAATACTCAAACATTGGTAGAAGGTGCACACTTACACAATAAACTATTAGGAAGAATAGAGGGGCGCACCTTCGTAGATGGTATTCTCTATAACACCTTCCCACAAAGGCATACCTAATTTCGTGGAGGAAATATATACGATCCAATCTGACAGATGGTTAGCCTATTGCCGTCCCTTAGGTAAAGAGTACACACGAGTGTTAGAATTTCCACTCAAACGTATGAAGGTTTCGGTATTTTCCTTGACCGTAAATCTCGCGGTGTGATAAATCACCGCACCCGAAAGAACTCATTATATAGTACAGACCACGCGGAATACACCCTGTGAAGAAATCAATCTTTTTAATTAAAATACTTTATGTATAGCTAAGTAGTAATGTCTCAAGGTGATAAGCGCATACATTATTCACGAATAGCAGTGCAATTGGCAAGTGATCGTAACTCGGCCATTGGTCTATATACCTATAACTATCTAATATAGATATCTTAAAATTGATTGTGCGGTTTGAAATCACCTCTCACAAGCTGCTTAAAACCACTGAGCATGCAGAGACTTAGCTTTCCTGTGTGTGTTCCATCGTAGACCATTGGGTTCTTCAAGAAGAGTGTGAAAAGATACCTACATCGTCGACTGCACGAAACATACCTATAGTGTTGCAAGTCCACAGGCGTTTAGGGCAAACCGCATAATTGTTTACAAGTTTTAAATGTATGACATTACACAGATATTTTTATTTGCTCAAATTCAATTTGGGTATATAAGCATTTTAGATATACGGAGATAAAAAATACGCTACGAAAATTCGTAGCGTATTTTTTATCATTAAACGCTTACGAGAACATTGTTATTATTTATTTGAGCTCTGTCAACTGCAGTTTTAAACGATGAAAAATGAAAGTAGATTTGTTTGTTATGCGCACTTAGAGAGCTAAGCGTATTACGGACTTTTCGAACTACAGAATTATTATCATTGGTTCTGGCTGTCATTTTAAGCACTGAATATAGTTGTTTAATACATATGAAACATACTCAGGTCACAAGGCGTGAAGGATTTTTCCGTTCTTGCCACTTTTAGTAGTATGCAGCGCTTTGTGCATCTACGTTATCGCCTTGGGCTATAGGCGGCGGCGCTTCCCATCTGCCGCTGCCTAAAGTGTAACCCTGAACGCTTCTGGCATTTTGTTTACAATCTGTCATAACACTTGTCACCAAACTATAGTTGCTAATATGTAAATCTTTGCACAGCAATATTCTCGTAATATTGTGTTTATAAGGTATTAAGATGTTATTATATATAAGATGGTGCCGTGGTGGCCGAGTGGTTCGAGCAGTTGCCTGCGACGCAAAGGTCGCAAGTTCGAATCCCGACTGTACCAATGAGTTTTTTCTGAACTTAAGTACAGTGATTAGTCACACCACGAGCTTTACGGTGAAGGAAAACATCGAGAGGAAACTTACATACGTCTGAGAAGAAATTCAAAGGCGTATGTATAGTCGTGCTTGAGTAACGGCGATGGACTCGCCATCTGTCACGTTGGCACCTAATATACCTCTGGCGGAAAGTGGGTGTGTGGGTATTACCTATACACCTCTGCCTACCCCTTCGGGGACCCTTGTGGAAAGGCGTGGGGATATATATATATATATATATATATAAAACCTTCCCTTACCTATAACTTATACCTTGGGCCAATCCAAACAAATAGACCTAGCCCCAAATTAAGCAAAGCTTGTGTTATGGTAACTAGACACCGATATATTTACATAAATGTCCAAGGATAAGTTACAAATACTCGTGTGCATCACACAAATATCTTCCCTCAGCGTGATGTATGTAAATATAGCATTTATTCTTTCTAAAGTTATGTACAATTTTCTTTACCTTACATTCATCTAAATTATACCATTGTTACCAGCATACAGTGTAGGTAATGTATAATGCTTAACTGAATTTATTCTCAATAAAAAAAAGATTTATCACACTGCGAGCTTTACGATGAAGTAAATCTTGAGGTAACCTGCATAAGTTTCAGAAGTACGTCTGTATATAGATCGTGCCTGAAAGACGGCGACAGACCTGGCATATGTCACTTTGGCACCCAACCGTTTTACAGTTCTACCTATCTCTTCGGAGACCTTTATGAGATGATATATCGGCACTGGCGAATGGTTGACTGGCGAACCAATATCTACCTATTTGGAGGGGCTTTTTTTTGTATTATCTCTCGTAGCGTGAGTTCCGGGAACTTTTGCTACTTAACCGGGCAAAGTGTTTGGAGGGGGTGACTAAAACATGCTTATATAGCATTCCGTGATATAACGCGTTACAATTAGTCAATCGTATCATACAAATTGTAGAACTGAATACCAAATACCAGTAAAGTAGGATTAGCAAAAAAATTTTAAATCATTGTTGAACTTCCAAAAAGCTTTTGTATAAAGTAAACAAAAGTATAAAAATTCATGAACACAACGTACCTTGTTACATAAGGCCAACTTTTGTAATTTTAACGTTCGTGATGTAACATGATGTAAATGAAAAATGTGCGTTTCAAGCCGCTTCGTTTGAAAATACTAACTAAGCCCAGATTTGTGCGAGTTCACCACTTTGGGGTGAATATGAGTAAAGCTTTATTCGTAAAGAGTTAGACGGGCAAACAAGTCCCTACAGCCGGCTGAAGGAAAACGGTTGTCACCTGTGGAAGGTTCTAACACCACATTCTTTAGAGGAACCCCGTTCTTTACCAACTAGGTTACTTCAAAACAGCGGGAGCTCATTCCAAAATCTGAATGTGAAAAAAAAGTGAACCTGAATTGCATCTTTCGATGTGTGGTAGTGAATTAGCCCCCAAAAGCCAGGGGTTAATGCTTAATCTTTAATATTCATCTCTTGTTTACGAAATGTAGGAACGGAGCCCCACCATTTCTGATGCGCAGTTAAAGATTGTCTGTCAACACTGCGCCCTATCAATCAATGTAGCATTATTTTATACATAAGTTACTCGGAAAGTACAAGCTATGCTCATAATTTATCATGAATTATGACGTAATTAAACAGTAATTATGCATTCCAGTAATTTTCCTGTGCTGATTACGATTTTCCATTTTGTTAGATCTGTAAAAATCCTAAAACATGTTTTATGTTGTGAATAATAACAATAATATATCGCGCCTCCCCCTGACAAGGGTCCCCGAAGGGTAGGCAGAGGTGTATAAGTAGTACCCACACAACCGCTATCCACCACCACACTATTTAGTTGACGTGACAGATGGCGAGTCCATCGCCGTTACTCAAGCAAGATTATACATACGCCTTTGAATTAATTAAGCAATTAATACATGTTAGATATACTTGATCTGGATTAAATACTCAAATAAAATAAATATTATCACGCTGATGCCCATCCCGGGGTAGCTCTCGCCAGTTCTCTTTATTCATCAGTATCTTCATACATAAATTAAATATTGTAATCGAGCAAATTCAATCCAAAAATATTCATATTGTGTTGTTTCTTTTATTGACAAAGCAAATCCATACAGTCGGGTAACCGTTAATGTATTCAGTATCAAGCTACATGTTCGACGGCAATAACTAAATTGCCATCGATACGAAGACGATACGATAACATATAAATATATGTACGACCATAGAAGACCCGTATATCTCTCCCTCTTCATTCTCGTCTTATTTTTTGGACATAAGTCAGAGCACTAATGTTCAGGAGAAGATCTGACTGGATTCAAACGTGAAATCTTTGTGTTGTAGGCAACTTCTCGAACCACTCGGTCACCACGGCTTAAATAACAAGTAATTTGTATTTTTATATACAGTAGTGAAAATGTTACAAGTAAATTAGTAGCTTAACAAGCTTTTCATCATGTTTACATATATTGTTATGGTTTATTGAACTTAGACCGCGGCCTCGATAAAGACCGTATAAACCATTGAACAAAGCATAAACGTTTGAAAACATTTCATGTCACCCAGAATGATGTTTTTGTCTGATAAAGTGACGTAAGACATTGCGAAGAACGTTAGTTCGCTACTAAGAACACAGATAGTACATGGGATGATCTTAATTAACACGTATTACATCATAAGCGCACATAATCACAGTTTAATACTCATCGCAAACAACTAAAATAATATTAACTCGTACGTGCCAATTCAACCGTGGATACTTAGCTGAAATAGACGAAGAAACAATGCTATAGAAACGCTGCTTATACACTGTAACTGTTCAAATTATTTGATAAGGCTGCTATTGTAAATTACCTACACAAAACATGTACCTATTGTAAACATGTTTGTATTATCCTAATTGTAGGCTATATGCAAATAGCACATTACTTGGTGAACAAATGCCGACATATCTATGAATAACAAACAGTTATAGTTGAATCGTGAAGAAGGAATAGTTAATTGACTATATCTTCATGTTTCCTTATTTCGGAGGTAGGCAGAAGAGTAACATTTCTCTCAGAATAACATTTTGTCATAGATATAATAAGCTGCCAACGTGAAAATGCCGAGTCCATCGTTGTTTCCCAAACACGACTATATATTACGACTTTTGTTTATTTCTGAATCGTTTTCTTTCGATATATTTTTTCCTTCCCCGTAAAGCTGTGCAGTCGTGTGATTAATATTTTTTATTGAAATATTCAAGGTTTGATGAAGGCAACCCATCAAATGAAAGACACACATCTTGTGCCTCAACTCTACAAAACACTTGTATTCTTTTCTTTAAACTTTGAGAAGTACATTATTTCGTATTGAAGTACTTGAGTAGACGTTGCATCAGTAAATGATGTCGCTTCCGCGATAATCGTGTATCTCAAATAAATACACGAGTGTTAGTAAACTAAACGTGACAGTAGACATTAGAGCTTGCTTGCCAAATATTGCGAAGGTACATTTAATTTCTGCACTACTGAAATAGATTTACCCGCACTATCTATATAAGAAAAAATAATAGAGGACTTTTTTCTATACCTGAATAAATATGTTCGAAGGACCTTTTGATCCTTCGAGCTGAAATTTGCGAATTGTAATTAAATGTGCTGATTTCTAAGGACAAACAATACAATACGTACAAAAGCCGCAATGGTTATTACCAGTCTATCTCAACATCGCAATGTTCAGATGATTAGGCGCAATTAGCATTCTAAATGAACCTAAGTAGATCTGAGGCATTGGATCTCCATCTATAGAGCTCATGTGACTCATTATGCAGTGACATAATAGCAACTACGCAATGCTACCTTGAACTATCGCACTTGACGATTACCAACCAAAATACACGACGTTTTTGTACGATAACGGCTTTTTATCTCGATTTGTCTCGACCAGTCAAGGAGAAAGATATATATGTATTATATTTTCATACTTTGTAATGATATTAAAATTTTTCGATACAATTGTTTTTTACCATGTCTATTAATTCACCGAACCGTTGGGTTATATGTGGTTATTAATAAATAATAATTATTAATGAGTTTTAATGAAAGCATTATACAGTTTTTCTTTTCAAGTAAAAGATAAAAGACTCTTTATCATATAGCCCTTGAGTTTTATTGCTCTTTTAAAGTTGCGGTGAAAAGATCGATGCAATAATGGGTCTTTACGATCGTTTCAATGTCGAATTGCAGCCCTATCTTTTGTATGTAGATATTGTTTTATAATATGATGTTTTAAATCAAGTGCAGCAACCTTGTCCTGTAGGTATTGTGTATAAATAATACGTACCTTGTTAGTTAAGGGAAATCTAATTCATTAACAGAACTCGCAATCGTTCAAAACTTTAAACTTCACTCAATACACAACCTCACTAACATTAAATCAGTGTTCTTATGTCAAACTAAAACTCATCAAAGGTACTTTAAGCATAATCAACTAGATATTGAATTCGGCGCGAAAACATCGCATCAGATTATCATCATAGACCGTGTAAACACGTTATCACGCAAAGCGCGTTGCCGCCATACTGAGTTACGGAGTTCCACTTCTGCGGCTACACTGCGTTATACTTCTAGTCTGAGCGGTGTGTACTGATTGTATAACGTTCATTGCGTTTATGAGACTTGGTTCTCGCATATAATGCTTAGTCGTCTCGTATTCTATGATGCTTATTGAAAACGATTGTACTTGCTAATGTTATGGCAAGCACCTTGCTGTCAACACTTGGCACTGAATGTCGGAAGTGTACTCGACCAGGTCATTTGGTTCACTAATTTGAGCAAATTACGAGAAGCCTCTTATTGGAAATATCAACAAAGACCTACTACTGCCAGTTTACTTTTCATTAATTTGTGAGAACATTGTTTTCGAAATATGCGTTCGAAGGTTTTAATGAGTTTCTACGCGTCATTGGATTCGGGATTCTGAAAGATGTGGAGCCTTTTTCACCTTTAAATGTAAATACCCTTAAAGTTTTTACTAAAAAGCTTTGCAAGGTCAAATACCAATCGCTTTCTTTAAAAAGTGGTAGACCTAAAAAAGTTAGGATAATCACAGGAGCGCATTAAGGTTGATGTGATCATTATGGATCTGAAAATTATGAATGGTTATTTCAGTTGTTTTCTTTCGATAACGCAATGCCTGAGCAGTGGAATTAACGTTAAAATTTTCTATAGAGCGTAGCGTATATCATGGAGTTCTACAGGAAGTGTATGTAAAATTAATCTTAGGATCGGGAACGCCCGTTTGCTACCCTTCGTGTTGCGACCGTCCTTAGGCTGAGGTAACCACTCAGCATCTGAAAAGAAGCATGTTTGTTTTTCACCCCAGTGGTGTAAATTTAAAAGAGGTTTACATTATTAGGTATACATTTTTAATGACGGACGGTATACCCCAAGTTCGTCCTTCTTTACGTTAAAACTAACGTTTCTAATAATTGCCTGGAATTATTTGATCTGGGTGGAGAACGAGTCAAGTAACCAAAATGTCGTAGTTAGAAATCGTAAGAGAATCCAATTACATATATATTACCTGAGCATAATTATCGCTTGATGCATACCTTACGAAGCTCGATAAAAATACAGTTATATTTTTAGGCATATTAATGAGGGTCATTAAACGAAAACTATATTTTTGTATATTCGCTTAGAAATTATATAACGTTAATGATAAAAAAGACATTAAACAAAGTTTAATGTTCTCTAGCCAATATAAATTATAAAGCAATTTGATAGGTGTATATTAATGAAATTTACATATTATCACCAAAGATTTATTATATCACTAAGGCGGCATACAAGCGTGCGGAAAAAACTGATGTAAAGCGGCTACCGCCGTCTATAGACGATTTCAACACCATGGGTATCACTATTGCGCTGCCGACGTTAGAGGAATCTTCTCATATCCTTCTTAAAGAATTTCATGCTTTAATAATTAAATGGTCGAGTCGAATGTGCTTGAGGATGAAAGAACAATAATGTACTTTCATTGGTTTAGTTATTTAACGCTAAACAAACATTTATGAACCGTGGATAAGGCAAATCAAACATGCGCATTTTTTTGTATCTCATGCCGCAGCCAAGTGGTTCGTGTAGGCAGCTATTATGTCAAAATTTGTTCAAACCCTAATGGCTTCAGAAAATCCAATGTGTTTTAGCACTGAATTACAGAAAAATGTATACAAACATACCACGAGAATTTCGGTGAAGGAAAACATAGGGCTAAAAACCAGCATACGTCTGAGAATATATTAAAAAAGGAGTTCTACTTACCTATGAAGTTAGACTCGCTATCAGTTTCGTTAGTATCGAAATTCCCACGCTGCTTTCTTCAGCCTACTGCTTCGGGCCCTCAAATGAAATTGAAGAATGTCTGCATTTAATTTTAGTATGAGTTGTGTTTAGCACGCAAATTATTATACTTTTATATTTAACTGTTCTTTCGGATTCTAATTAAAATATTTGGTTGATGTTTATTCATCTTATTTTTTTTACTATTTCTGATAATCGGACTGTTTTTGACAGTTTGGCCAAAACCTCAATGGTGATATTTTTTCACGGTTAACTTTAGCCAATAACTGTTAATATATAGTACCTGGATGACCGAGCTTAGCTCGGTATTTTTCAGATTTATATTTTTTCGTACGAATGACATACTTATGACAACCAAAAACTCATTGGCTTAAAGTTTGTTGCTTAGCAACGCTTTATTGTTGCTGTGTCGGTAAAGCAGTAGCGAAATTCAAATTCTAATGAAATTGTAGGAGATTTTCTTTGCCTAAAAACACGCATAAAACAACATTTTTTTTAAATGAAACCTAGCTAGATCAATTTATTGCCCTCGAAATCCCCCCCATACCAAATTTCATGAAAATCGTTGGAGCCGTTTCCGAGATTCAGATTATATATAAATATATATACAAGAATTGCTCGTTTAAAGGTATAGGGATTAATAATTTCGTCAAGGGGTATAGTAGACTTGATCGAAACCTTACCTGAATTATAAAACATAAATAAATTATGATTTCGAGTCGACGACATATATCCGCAAAATTCGGATTCGGATTTAATTCTAATGGTGCAGACAGACAAATCTCAGTCGCCCTATGGGTCATTTTAGCGAAACGTCACTGACACCGGATCTCACCGGATGACACCGGACATCTTCAGTTGTTAATAAACGATCCGTTTCATACTAGCGCACCAGAGGCCTTGCCACTCAAAAATTCATTTAAAATAAAATTATTTAAGTAAAATATTTTGCATTTTTAATTTACTATATTTATTAAACACAATGAACGATGCTATACGAATCTATGCCTTGCTTTGCCAAATATTTCTTGAGAATCGATAACTATAGAAGTATCTACCTACACTTTGTACCTACGTGTGTATGAGTCACATTTCACCTGAGCGAAGCCAGGTTTTCATCTAGTTATATAATATTCTTAACCTAAATTACATCAAAGTGGGAAAATCATTGGGACTGAATCAAAAACATCTAGAGAAGGAAATGAATTACCTAATGAAAAATTTTAACACAAGAAAGAAAAAAATCGTATGTTCTTATACGGATTACTATATTTCAATTGTAGCCATGTACATGAACCTAAATAAAATTTACGTAGCAAGTTGGTAACCAAATCTCAATAAATATAGGCCGGAAACGTTCTAACACGACGTGGAAACGGTGTTCCCTGCCGTTTGTTTGGGTTCGACAAACTATAATGGGCAAATAAAGTTACGAAACATTGTGTGTGGGTGGTTCCCAGCCCAAAGAGGCGGCATCTACCAAATGTACCAACATATCTTGACCCGCACTGAACTCACAGCTATTCTAAAAACATAACCCAAGCAAAGGAAAACAGACTAAGGATCATTGCTGACTGGATCAAAGAAGCGCTTTGTTGTACTAGACAGGTCCCGATAAAAATGTTGAGATATATCACAGAATATAAAAGAGATCAACTACTTTTTCTTTTCTCAAATTAAATTACAGTCGATTTTTCAGTGTGAACTTTTCGTTGCTTTTCGATACAGATTTTTTTATTGAATTGCGTTTGATTTATTTTCTAGTCTTAAACACATGTAAGTACTCCTCTATATTTAACTTTCTAGGTATAAAGATTTGACCATCACCTGTTGCGGATCAGAAAAATACTCATTGGTAAAGACCGCCGGGGTTCAAACTTGCAGTCTTTGCCTTGGAGTAGACCTAGAGTAAAAAGAAAATTACTTAATGTCGTCTCAGTGGAAATGCGCAACCAAGGCTTTAGAATACGGTCCTAATTACTTAAGAGAAGCAAAATATATTTTTAGGTAATGAAACATTACACGAAGTTGAGAGACAAATGTCGCGAATTATCCCTATTCCCTTAACGTAAAGCGCAGTCCCGGATTGCGCGAGGAGTGAAAAATAAATCCATGAATCTTCTAAGGCCCCCTAAATCTTGGTACTATATTGGTGGATAGCATTTTGCGAGACTCATTTGAATTTATGGAATTTACGCTGCATGCGGATCGTTACTGTCGAGTATATTTTACAGTAGGCTTTAAATACAAACATAATTTTCCTAAAGCAGTTTATTTACGTTTTTGTTCAGAAAATAAAATGGTTCAAAAGTGAATGTTTAGTTACTTTTGAACCAATTATTTCACAGTGAAGAAAAAAATCTAAAGGAAAAATGTATACGTTTGAGAAGTAAGTCAAAGACGTATGTATGATCGTGCTTGAGAAATGGAGGCGGATGAACGGATGAACGGACCCCCAAAATTCTAACAATATTTTCATGCATAGTGTCATGGTGTAATACATTTCAGGACTTTAGATCAGAAAGGTCATAGGTACTGCCGGGGTTGGAGTTTATAATTTTGTTTTCGTTATTTTAACATTTGTTCTCCCCTACGGGACAGGCACTGCCTAGTGTGGGGGCCAGATATTCATTTATAATTTTTATGAAATAAAGTTTTATTATTATTATTACTTTATGTGATTTCTAGTCTGCGCATGATTCAGCTTAATGAGAAGATCCTACTAAGGCGCGTCCTCGGTAACAAATGAAACTAATTATTATTTGAATAGGAGAGTAATTACGAAGAACAATAGCCAATCTATGCTCATTGTTTGAAGATCTTCATATTGATGATATGTGTATTAATGCTCGGGTATACTTATAAATATATCCTTTACCGCCACAAGGATTCCGCAGAGTTGTGTAGGTAGTACCCACACACCCACCTTCCGCCGGATATTATATTTATCAAATTAATGTTTATTTATATACACTATAGAATATATCCTTAGTCCTTCCCACAAGGGTCCCCAAAGGGAAAGGCAGAGGTGTATAGGTAGTACCTGCACACCCACTTTATGCCAGAGATATATTTTAGGTGCCAACGTGACAAGTGGCGCCATTACTCAAGCACGAATATACATACACCTTTGAATTACTTCTCAGACGTATACATGTATCCTCTCGATGTTTTCCTTCACCGTAAAACATGGGGTGTGACTAATCATTTTACTTAAGTTCAGAAAATCACATTGGACAAGGATTCGAACTTGCAATGTTTGTGCTTCAGGCAACTACTCGAACCACTCGACCACCACGTCTCTTACAGATCAACAGATATGATTTAAAAAATCAGGTTTTGAAAAATGAATGACACATATAGCAAAGAGGTGAAGTATATTTACTTTTTGTCCTAACAAGCACTACCCTCCCATGTGGAAATATCGATATTGATTAAAATATTTGAGGGGCTACGTGTGCAATAAACGGCCTCGAAGGTTCCTCTTCAACAGAGCTTAATTTAATATTGCAAGACTCGTAAATTTCATTTGAATGGAAAGAAAATTTAATAAAACCTAGATATATACATATTTTGGACTTTTTATGTTGCTCCGTACAAAATTAGATTAAGACATACTATTTCTTAATTTAAGAGGACATTATGTGTCAATAAGAAGGCTAGTATTTTGCTTTGCTTACTAAATAAAAACGTACCTCAATTGTTTATCAATAATAATACAATTTACTTGTCTAAGAGCCTTTACCAATACATTGAGTTGGATCATATGGATGTTGCATAAAAACTATGTTCCTCAACATGGCACGTATTGTGAGGAGGTTTCGTTCTCTGGGTCCTTCCCCGCCGGTACTTTGAACCCTGATCCGGTTAGCCCCTATACTTTATCTTTTATTATTACCATGTGACTAATCACTGTACTAGTTCAGAAAAAACCCATTGGTACAGTCGGGATTCCAACTTGTAATCTTTGTGTTGCCGCCAACTACTTGAACTACTCGGCCACCACATCTCCAAATAATGTAACTAAGTGTAATAATACAATAATCTATTACATATAATAAAATTGGAGTGTCTGTTTGTAATATTGAAATAACCGGTTTTTACTAAATTAATATGGATGTATACACGGTACATACACCAAAATATTATTTTTTACAATTTTTGTCTGTCTGTCCGTTAGTCTGTCTGTTTGTTCCGGCTAATCTCTGAAACGACTGGACCGATTTTGACGGGACCGATTTTGACAGGACTTTCTCTGGCAGATAGCTGATATAAAAAGGAGTAACTTAGGCTGCATTTATTTTAGAAACTGAAGATTTATTTTTTTGTTAAATTCCACGCGGACGAAGTGGCGGGCACAGCTAGTTGAATTATATTGTCTATGTTATATTGCGTAACAATACAGCCCCTGGCGGTTGAGGCTAGATCTTGCATGGGCAGTCTGTTCGGTCGGTATCGAGCGACACGTATCTAGCGTGGGCGGTGGATGCATTGTGTGGGCGCTACTCAGGCGCTAGGAACAAGTGGCGTTTATCAGAACTGTACGTACACTGATAAAGAAGACTAGATATGCCTTGGTTAGTAATAAAGTAATATTTTTAAAGTAAAAAGTAGCTAAACAGTTTTGAATTATTAAAAAAAAGCCATGGTGGCCGAATGGTACGAGTAGTTGTCAGCGACATAAAGATCGCAAGTTCGAATCCCGACTGTACCAATGAGTTTTTCTGAACTTAAGTATAGTGATTAGTCACACCACGAGCTTAACTGCGAAGGAAAACATCGACTGGAAACCTACAATACGTGTGAAGCAATTCAATGGCGTATAATGTATAGTCGTGCGCCATCCGTCACGTTGGCATCTAAAATATATCTCTGGCGGAAAGTGGGTAATACCTATACAACTCCCCTGCCTACCCCTTCGGAGACCCTTGTGGGAAGTCGTGAAGATATATGTATCTACATTATATATTCTCATTTCAATAATTTACATACCTACTCGCTTTTGGAAGAGCAAATAGAGTCAGACTACTCATATCATTGTCATTTCTACATCTGTGTGGAACTATTTATGAGACCAGTATAACTAGCGCCCCTCTTTCTTTTTTGATGTACAAGCTTGTATAGACATGTTCCCATAGTAAGCTCATTCTATTATGGTCAATTGCGTAAGTATCCCAATTGCCGTGCACTATCTGCTTATAAAACTTAACAATTATCCGTATTATTTATTTGAGAGTCCATTCATGTAGATGTAAAGGTCATGTAAATGCTAATTTGTTTTCTATTCCATAAACGGCAGTCTTATAAAATCAACGTTGTTTGACAGGACAGTAGCTTCCCGCAAGTCGAGCTAGCAGGTTGGAAGTGTCTATGGTAAGTACAAATCGATTCCTAAGTGCGGTGAATTTTCACTACGCCAGCTGTACTGCTAAGGAAAACTGCATACGTTTGATATAAATATATAAATAAATAACTCAGTATAACTCTCCGAACACAGAGTTGCAACGCGCGAGTGATTCTTCGGTATTGTGAGCGTAAATAGGCTAAGGTAACCGTTTCCCATCAGCTGGGCCGTATGCTTGTTTGTCCAGTGTGCTTTGATTAGTTGGTCTTAGTTATAGTAGGGATTTGAATTGCTATTGCAGTGCGCGGGACTACTGGAACCATTAAGTCACCACAGCTAAATTACTACCCGTCTGCCTACACACAAATACTTTTTGACCGGTTCGAGTAAAAGATGTAATGGATGGATAGAAACATTAAGATCCCTTGCTCATGTACTTAGCTTCTAAGATTCGACTATTATCATTGTAATTAGGTAATAAGATTACATTACGAGTAACTTCCTGGTACTGCGATAACAGGATGCATTAAGATTATATTAATCCTTTGTTTTTAACTTTTAAAATTCGATTATAAATTAAAGTCAGTCTTGAGCTGCTCCTCAAGCGGAACACACCTCTCGTTCCTTTTTAAAAAGCCTTTCGCCTCCGCCCACAACCTAACTCGGGTCAGCTTGTATTTAACTATAGAATCATCTGTTTTGTAGAATAGCTATCACCGTTGATCATAGATAGATGAGTTGTGTGTGAATCATATACATAAATGCAAATGGACTTTTGAATACAGGGGACTACTATCCGTCAATCGCTTCTTAGTAATATATACACGCCATCTAAAAAAGGGTTCCTCGACGGGGTAGGCAGAGGTGTGTAGGTATTACTCACGCACCCACATTCCTCCAGAGATATATTTTTAGGTGCCAACGTGACAGATGGTGAGTCCATTGCCGTTACTCATGCATGACTATATATACATACGTTTATTAATTTGTTCTCAGACGTATGCAGGTTTCTTCTCGATGTTTTCCTTCACCGTGAAGCTCGTAGTGTGACTAATCACTGGACTTTATTTAGTTACTAACTCATTACTACTACTCCGTGATTTTGCATTTTCCACCTTATTTAGATTCACACGTTGATTACTACCTCTATATTGAACTAGCTGTGCCCACGACTTCGTCCGCGTGGATTTTAGCTAAGTTATTATTTGGTTTCTATAATGAAAGTAGCCTAAGTTACTCCTTTTTACATCAGACATCTGCTAGTGAAAGTCTCGTCCAAATCGGTCCAGCCGTTTCAGAGATTAGCCGGAACAAACAGACAGAGAGACTACCATTTTAAAAATATTTCGGTAGTTATATGTAAAGCGGTTATTTTAATATTACAAACAGACACTCCAATTTTATTTCTTTCTATAGATAACTGATTTAATGATCGGTGATATCAATTCTGCTTAATTTTTTCTTACAGTTCCTAGTACTCCGGTGCAATCGTGGTGAAATGAATCATGTTTAAGAAATTTGAATACTCGTTATGTTTCCTAGAAATGATTACTAATGATTCTATTAAAAATTACAATTATTTATTCCAGAATGTCGTCAATATATAAATATGTATATAAATTCATTCATATCACTGATCATTGAGCTAAAGGACTCAAGGGGTAGGCAGACAGAGTAGGGCACCAGTTCTATATAGATTTACATACCTCTTTCGCTCATTCGCATTTACCAGTATAGTATATGCCATAAAAATATTTATCCTTACTAATATTATAAATGTGAACGTAAGTTTGTTTGTTACGCTTTCACGAAAAAACTACTTAACCGATCATCATGAAACTTTGTACACATATTCTTGAAGGTATTAGAAGTAACATAGGATACTTTTAATTGAAAAAAAAAACCTTTGTAAGAAAGATAAAAAAGCCGTCCACGCCGACGAAGTCGCGGGCACAGCTAGTATGTAATAGTTCTTTAGAAAGCGAGTCATAAGATACCCTTAGTATTGAAAATATCTACAGGCGACAGCTTACGATCAGTCGGACCTTACATGCTTATGCTTACAGCGTGGAGGTTCATAAAAGTATCAATTGAATATCCGAAGGGGTAGGCAGAGGTGTAGGAGATATATATAGTACCTAGATGCTAACGAATACTCATTAGTACATAATTTAATTCATAACCAAGCCATAAAGAGAGGTAGGGCATAACGGGTTTCCCGTTCGAATTTGGAGCTGCCCGACTGGGGCAGGACCTCCACCTTATAGAAGTCCGTAGCCAAATAACACAATTTATTGTGTTGTGTTCCTACGCGGTGAATAAGGTCTCCAGTAATGAGCTCTTTGGGGAGGGGGGAGGATTGTTTCATTGTGTTGGAAGCAGAGGGATTAAGCCCATTATGCTGCCAGCACAGTATAACTCTCAGAACATAGAGTGGCAGCGCGCAAGTGATACTTCGGTATCGTAAGCGTAAATAGGCCATAGGCTACGGTAACTGTTTACCATCAGGTGGGCCGTATGCTTGTTTGCCACTCTTGTTGTATAAAAAAAATACTTTTTTCTTGGGTATCACAAAATTGTTTGGTTCAATACACAGCAACCTACAAACGGACTACAAACAAACAATGTTGTGATCAGTACGGAAAACATTTGTGAACAAACTGATGCTCTGTTCCTCGAGTAAGTAGGTACTGGGATCGGGTTAGTAATGAAACGACATAAAATTCCCCAAAAAGTGTCGAATATTTAATATGTGTTCAACTCGAGTATATACCATACACGTAGAACACCATGGTAGCGCGATTCAAAAAGTAATACTAAAGGTACAGTGCCATCTACCGGCCACAATACAAATAAACCTGCCATAGTACAACCATTACGTGAATATCACATAAACGGATTGTACAATTTGAATACAAATTTGGTTTGTTTTCAGGAAAAATATCGTAACTGCACTCATGGCGCAATATTCGTAATTACGTTTAATATGGAACGAGTATTTCCAGATTCACCCAATCCATTTAAATGCAAATGTTGTTTTGCTTCCAGTATCTTCACTATTATTTTTATCACATAGGTATGTTAATGAGAACATGGTGACTGGTTTGAATTCACGTAAAATATAAGGTTTTTTTTTGCTATTTTATATGACCGAGTGGTTTGAAAAAGACGCCTGCAACGCACTGTTTGCAAATTCGAATTCTGAATGTACTTATGAGGAGTTTCTGAATTTAGGGACAATTATAATAAGAATAATATATCCTCACGCCTTCCCATAAGGGTTCCCGAAGGGGTAGGCAGAGGTGTATAGGTAATACCCACACATCCACTTTCCGCCAGAGGTATCACAGCTCAAATCACAGTTTTACAGTGAAGGAGAACACGGAGAAGAAACCTGCATACTTACGTCTCAGAAAATGTCTGTCAGTGATTAATCACTGTATTTAAGTTCAGAAAAACTCATCGATACAGTCGGGATTCGAACTTGCAATCTTTGTGTTGTAGGCAACTCGAACCACTCGGCCACCACGGTTTGTAATATATCTCTTTATGTCATCAGGCCGAATCATCGTTACAGATGTAAAAAGAGGATCTCAGCCACTAATCTATGAGAGACAATTCTATTTATACTTATAAATAATATATAATAATATATCCCCACACCTCCCCACAAGGGTCCCCGAAGGGGTAGGCAGAGGTGTATAGGTAATACCCACACACCCACTTTCCGCCAGAGATATATTAGGTGCCAACGTGACAGATGGCGAGTCCATCGCCGTTACTCCAGCAGGACTATACATACGCCTTTGAATTTCTTCTCAGACGTATGCAGGTTTCCTCTCGATGTTTTCCTTCACCGTAAAGCTCGTGGTGTGACTAATCACCGTACTTAAGTTCAGAAAAACTCATTGGTACAGTCGGGATTCGAACTTGCGACCTTTGTGTCGCAGGCAACTACTCGAACCACTCGGCCACCACGGCTCCTTATCTATACTTAAATACCATATATAACGATAAAGTTCACAGACCTTTGCAGATTACTACTATGAATAATTTACTAAACCTAATTTTAACGAATTATGTCTTTATCTCTCTAAAATAATAATTGAGAGTAAACTTTTTCAGTCGATTGCAAAATTATCTAATTCTCCCTAAAACCATGCCATCCTGTCAACTAGACGTCTCAAGAAAGAGCTGAAAGGCTCGAGTTCAGTTCGCATGGAAATGAAATTAATTTAGCAGCAGAAACGTTTCACGAAAGTCAGTGGATTCCATTAAGATAGGAATTCTTGAACTGATAGCGAACAATTTTACGTACTGACATACGTTACGGAACTGAACGAAGGATTGAATTAATGAAAAATATAGACATGAAAATCGAACAAAAACACTTATTTTCATATTTTATAATATGATTGTGTACATTCTTCTTTTAAATATGATTAAGCTTTTATTGGAACGAAGTTCCTTATCGCGCGTTGCGAAAGGGGGCTAGACGGAAAAAATTAAGACCAAAAGTTGGAACGACACTTTTTTCGAATTTTAAAAAGTGTTCTAATTTTAAATGTGCGATCGCACTTTCTGCTATAGTTGTAAGCCGTGCGGCGTACGCGTGTTTCTCTGTCTGTCCTATATATATATATATTTTTTTTTATTTGGCATACTTATAGAAAGAAACAGTTTTGTCGAGCTTGTCGGGAAGCAGGAGACTCTTATTAATCGTCTTATTGTCACAGAAAAGCAGAAGGCACTTATTAAGCGCCTTATTGTGACAGCAAGGCAAAATAAACTTGCTGTCAGATCCATTTATTTTTTAACTAAGATTAACACTGTAGCTGCCAGTATCATTAAGTTAGTACGATAAGTGTATGTTTACTAAAAAAATGGATACAGATATCCGATAAATAAATAAATCATTATTATAAAAGGTAAATACATTACAGTAAGATTCAAACAAGTAAAGTGTAACATTAGGAATACATTTCTGCTGTTTTATTATGCTTAGAAATGTATTATTAACGACCGCATAGCCAATAATAGAATGCGGAAGGCAGCGCCAGCGCCTGTCGGTCCATAACACACACACACATTCAGTAAGTATAACGCACAATACCATTTTGCTATGATATTGCTGCCCTTCAAAAAATATCACATTCTGTTCACTAGTGCATGGCAATGACATTAGTGACGGAAAAAGTTATTTGCGACTAGCGGTCCGCCCCGGCTTCGCACGGGTGGACATACGATTTTTTTTTATAAAAGATAAATATAGCCTATGTCACTCAGGTTGAATGTGGCTTTCCAATGGTGAAGAATTTTTCAAATCGGTCCAGTAGTTTCGGAGCCTATTCAATACATACATACTTACACACAAACATAGTTACATACAAATTTTTAATAATATATATATATATATATCCTCACGCCTTCCCACAAGGGTCCCCGAAGGGGTAGGCAGAGGTGTATAGGTAATACCCACACACCCACTTTCCGCCAGAGGTATATTAGGTGCCAACGTGACAGATGGCGAGTCCATCGTCGTTACTCAAGCACGACTATACATACGCCTTTTGAATTTCTTCTCAGACGTATGCAGGTTTCCTCTCGATGTTTTCCTTCACCGTAAAGCTCGTGGTGTGACTAATCACTGTACTTAAGTTTAGAAAAACTCATGGGTACAGTCGGGATTCGAACTTGCGACCTTTGCGTCGCAGGCAACTGCTCGAACCACTCTTTCCTCCTTATAATATTAGTATAATTATATTGTATTGGTCGTGCAGGTTCATAGCTTGTGTCTAGCAAAGTTGATTAAGGTCTAACATTATACAAATAAAGGGCCGTGGCCGCCAAGCGGTCAGATTAGTTACATGCAACACAAAGATTGCAAGTTCGAATCCCGACTGTACCAATGAGTTTTTCCGAACTTAAGTACAGTGAATAGTCAAACCACGAGCTTTACGGTGTAGGAAAACATCGAGAGGAAACCTGCATACGTTTGAGATGTAATTCAACTAACGGCGATGGACTCGCCATCTGTCACGTTGGTAGCTAAAATATATCGCAGTACTACCTATACACCTCTGCCTAGCCCTTTGGGGACCCTTGTGGGAAGACGTGAGGATATATTATTATGATAAGAAATTTATACACATGATATCTACTTTTAGATGTTCAAAGTTAATTGCGTGATAAATATATCTTATCGTCTGCCCATAAGAGCCGCCATGTGTTCCGATGGCACTTAAACATATATCCGACGAAAACAGGATGTTGTTGCATACCTACCCCTTCGGTGACTCCTGTAGGGTGGTATACATGCATATCATCACGCCGAGTCCCTAACGGGGTAGGTAAGCAGGGTAGAGCGCCAGTTCTTTCTAGACTTACATACCTCTTTCCCTTAGTCCATCAGCCTCTTCATTCATGCTCGTCGGTTTCGAGTACTCTTGACGTTACCGTCCTTGAGCGTCCGATCGGTTTGATCTAGGTAGTTGGAACGTGGTCTTCTGTGTATATAAATTTGTATGTATATCGTTGTTTTAGTCCCATTAGTTTGGAACTGTCCCAGGCGTTTACTAATAATTGTTATTATTTCCATTATTAATTTGGTTGTGTAGATTCCTCTGAGTTGTAATCACGCTGATAATATCTATAAGCGACGGGTATAGTCAAATATACAAACGGTAATGCTAGAGATTAAGTTGTATCTTGTTGAACCGCGGCTTTAGCCTAAACTGGCTCCGTCATGCGCAATAAACGGAACGTGACGTATCGTGTTCCAACAACCCCGGAAATCCCGGCACAAGTACACAATCTTTGGAAGCTTAAGCATTTATCATACCCGAACAAGTTTGTTTCGGTGATAGTAACCCCGTCTTAAAGGACTGCGGTTAATCAACGCTAGTCACAGCTTTAACGCAGACTAAATCGGCAGGGATTTATCTTC